>BHDV01003579.1:148046-172024 GCA_005406045.1 Adoxophyes honmai | reverse complement strand
CCGGCGGCCGCCCGCAGCCCGGCGCCGGACTACCCGCGCCGCTGATACCCACGTGAGTATACACTACCTAAAGCCATTTAGAAGGGCTGCTGAAACCTTACCGCCAAAGGACAATATGGTTCATACTTCTGCAGGCAAGGCGCGACTAGAGAATCTACTAGAGATACGCTCACTGTCTAAATAGAGACGTCAGAAAGTGACTGGTAGACTATCCCGCGCGCGAGGCGACTAGAGTGTGTTGCCGTGCTAAGCTTACTGGATTAAATATCTGTGTTTAGACGCGAACGCCAAATGTGTCTTTAGCGTAACGTCTGGGTCTTACAAAGGGTTCAACACTTGGATAACATGGATAAAATGGTATCAAGTAATAAAAACAAAGAAAGAAGATTTTATTGTTTTAATTTGTACTGCCTAATCAGAACTAAAGCATAAGCCCGCTCGTACTGAGAGAAGGCCTGTGCCCAGCTATGAAACTTATTTAGGCTGGATAGATTGTTTTAAATTTAAATTGTAACATTTGGTTTAAATCTATCATCATATGCTCTGACTAAGAATGTTCCTTTAGTGAAAACGTCTGGATGTTAAACAGTAACAATGACACTATATGATCCATATGTGGACTGTACTGTCCTTTGGCAATAAGGTAATTTCGATAGTAACCTATCCGTCAGGTATACTGACCATCGCAAAGACGTCACTATGAAGTCACTGCATAGTGACCAACGGCCGATTTTTATTGGCACTATTCAACTCTACGTTTTGTATGTTCCGTTTGTCTTTATTTATAATAGAGCATAAACTGTGTATTTTAGAGGTTCGCATTATACATTTGGGCAAACCCATTTTTTAACAGCGTTCAAAAAAGGAAGTTTGACTGTATGTTTAAAACATTCGAAATGCAATGCAATTGATAAGTGATTTAAAAAAAAAAAACCGACTTAGAAAGTAAACTAAAAATCGTACTAAGATTTTTTTTTGTATTTCAAATGTCAATGTAAACCGTATAATGCGAAAAGTAAGTATCGTGACTTACATAGAAGAAAAAACTTCATGCACGGTTTATTTTACTTACTTACAATAGGTACACAAAATGAAGAGTTGAAAAATCGGCCGAAAATTTTGGCCTTAAATCTACATGAAGCCCCTAACAGGGCACAGTCAGCTTTAAAAGTCGGTTGATATTTTAGTTTTTCTGGAGAGCTTACTCGGGCGTCACTTAATAATAAAACAATCTACCACGAGACAGTCGAAAGCGCAATCTTAACCCTTAATTTGGCAGTGTTCGGTGTGCCGAACATACCACGAGACTATCTTTTTCTATTTTTTTTACAATTATTTTTTGTAGGATGTCAACGGGGCAATGAGGCTTGAACGCAAGTTTTGTTCTTAATGCTGCCAAATTAAGGGTTAATAGTGAAAGTGATGAGTCCGCTTTTAAAGCTGTCCGTCGAATCGAAGGCATACTTAATTGTTATATGTTAACATATGCACACAAGTGCAATACACAACAAGACAACTTAATAACATTTTCTCAAGTTTAACAGCCAGATAAGTGCACCTTCGACTGTACCAGCTGAATATCAATTGACTTTGAACGCCACCGACGTTTGCAATTATTATCCTCACCACACGCCACGCCACAGTACTGCCAGATGTGAATTTGAACAGAAGCATACACGCAAGCCGCATACACCTCGAATGATAGACGTCGTTGGCGATCAAACGTTTAATCGACGTCTTTGCGTGGGGCAGTTAAATCAAAACAGAGATTTTAATCGAGCCCAGGTTAGCGTATGAATACAAATTAGTATTTAAGCAGACAGTATACAAGTACGGTCATTCCGTTGTTTCGGGACTTATGAACTTGAACTACTGGATTGATTTTGTTTGCTAACTATGGTGGAGGTATAGCATTTTTTCTCTCTGGTTATTATTGGTATTTTGGCCTTAAAACGACTGATGCGACGATTGCATGTAGAGTGGTTCCGTGAGATTTAACTACTCATTTTACTAGTCCTTGTTTTAACGTCACCCTTTACGTTTGACTGTTTATGAAATCTTTGAGTCGATTTTATCCAACTTGTTAGTCGTATCGACTTGAAATTTAGTGTGTGCAAGTAAGACAAAAGTCCATGTCGTAAAGTTAAAACTAAAGTCGTTTCTAACCGTTTCTGTTTACTATTGTGATGTGCGTGTACTTAATATTGTCGAACCAAAGTTAACTTTATTAGCGTTTGACATTCTCTAGAGCGCGCTTCGTTCAGACCTACACTTACTGTGTGAGCTTCGCTTTACCAAGAGGCATTTCTATGGGTGATGTAACAGCCATAATATGCATTATTATATTATATGTATAACTACTCGTGCTTTCCCTACAAAAAAGTATTATATGTAATTAATTTATATAATATTGGCGAAAGTAGATTATTTTGTTATTTGTGTCAGTGTTTTTTGCTATATTATGTGCATATTTAATTCCATTTGCGTTTAAGACTGCGGTTTAAATTATTTCATAGAGACACCGATAAGCAAAAAATAAAATTCGGGTTACTTTGGTTATTATTTTTCCTTTGTTAAAAAATATATTGGACCTAAATACTAATGTCCTAGTTGATTTTGTGAGAAACTTGTTACCAGTTTTTTTTTCTTGAACGTATGTCTTAATAGCAAAAGCTTTTAGAATCAAATGTGCCTCTTATAACACATATAATATTAGCGCAAACATTTTCAAAAGTTGAGTGTGTGGTTGTTTTCGCAGGCGGCGCTAAGCGAGCGACCCCGTCGTCTGCCCACTAACTATCTAACTAACTTAAGTTACGAACCTAAAGGTACTAACTCTGACGGGCTTGTTAACTTAGTACAGTTAAGTGCAGTAGAGATGCGTTCCTTCACTCATAGTCACCTGGGTTTTTCACGCACTAACAATTAATACGACTGTTGCTACATCTGAACCGGTCGATGATTGTTTACTATGATGGCAATGTTAAGCAGGTTTTGTGTGGTAAACATTTCTTTAAATAATGTCGTTTAGTACGGTGATAATGAAATCGCAATATTATGTAGTAAGTTAACAAATGCCAGGAAGTCTATAAATAAATATACATATGTTATATACATTTATTATTAGTTGTAAAATCATCAATACTTATGATACGTCTGAAAAATATTGCTTCCAAAGGTATTAAATTTATAGAGAATTTTACTGTGTACTCAAACGTAGTCTATACAAATTACATGTTTTGCTTATAAATTCTCCTTCCGGCAGCCGATACGATGCAATTTTATTGGTTAATGAGTTATTTGTGAATAAAGAAGTGTTTTAATCACGAAGTTGACATATTATTTATTTATTTACTATTGTTAAATTATTAGGTTCAAAGGGCTGCTTCCAAGGAGATTTTAGAAATATATAGCCAACAATAGAGTAATAGGTGTCTGTATCCAAAATTTATCTAACCACGTTCTTTACTCTTAAGGGAGAAGAGTAGAAACGATGAGAGATTGCATTCTGTTTTTTAACAGTGTATTCAATTTACTATTTCTTTCTGTCAGTAATGTTGTGTTGATTAGCAGACATTGTCGGTCAGAATTTTCATTTTAATATTTTTGGGTAATTTCATTATCTTGTGATGTCATTGCATGCATTTTTGCACATTGATTTGTGTGTGGTCTTCGAATCTTCTTCTGTCACTATAGTCATAGACTAAGCAGCGGGTTTCTTGTGTCTAACATTGGATCGACTGCAACGTACGTTACGCATTAGCACGATATACGTTTGTAGACTATTTTTATATTTTTCTTTGTATTGACGCAACAAACCCGACAGCCACAATGAAGTAGAATACTGACTCCACTTGCAAAGTAGGTACCTGCCAATGTGGGTCGTTCAAGCACGATTTATGATTTGTAATTTTCTGATTTAGTAGTTAATATTGTTTGCACTAGTGTGTATCATATAATAATGATAGCTAAGATACGACTGTATTCACAGTTGCCCTGTAAGAATAATTATATAAACGTCGACTTTATATGTAAAGACAATACATCATTTAATTAATTATGGCGGTTACATTGCTCAGAGAATGTCTTACAGAGAAGCTGCGAGAACTTCTGTTCATAATTTGTTTATAAAGCAATAAGGGGGCCAATAATGAGAGGTCCTCAGTAGTGTGGAGTGGGGTGTGTGCGAGGCAGAGGGTGCGCGAAGGGTTCTGACGGGTGTTGTGACAGGCGGCCGGGCGGCGCGGGCGCGGCGCAGGCGGCCGGCGCCGCCGTGGGGCAGCTGCCGCCGCACATGCGCCAGCAGATCAACCAGGCCGTCGGCCAGGCCGTCACCAACGCCGCCATCAGCGAGCTCAGCTCCGCCTTCGCCAGATTCAAGTAAAAATACCCGCCGTCTTCACAGGCGTTCACACCGAACGCCTCTGAACGCGACGACCCGCGAGGCTAACTAACATTAACGCACAAGTACCCTCTTGTGTTTGCGGCTCTGTGTCCACATCTAGTTTAGGGACGTTTAACACTCATGTGTCGCATTGTATGTATTGATGCCGCAAATGTGTTTACGATGCGTATGATTCGTTCATACGCAAGTATTTGATATGATATATATGTATTATATATAAAGTTTTGTGTCTATATATCGAATTATACGAGACAGATTCCTGACCGTCACTGCTGTGAATAAACGATATGTCCACCTGTTTGTTACGCTTACCAGTGTTGTCCACAACCGAAGTGTCGTGTTCGTGCGTGCGCAACCCTAACCGACGAGGCTTTTGCTGTCCATGTAAAGTTGCTTCCTGACGAAAGATAAACAGATTTGATAAAACGAGTGCCTGATTAACCTGGATGTTGTGCACAACAAATAACATATTTTTATTTATAATAGAATAACAATCAATATAATTATGCCACATACAGTTACATGTTATACATAGTAAAGATTTATATTTTCAAAATATTCAGTTTTATACGTTTGTGAAGTAATTATACTACGTAGTATTATGTTCAAGTATGTGCGAACATACTTTGAAGTTTACCGAAGATTGCACACGCTTGTATACTTCGTACCTGGACACTCGTTTTAGTTGGAAACATTAAGGACAAAGTTCTTGAAATTTGAATGCACGTAGATGATATTGGTACCTAATGCAGTCGTAGCGCGTTGCCCTAAGATGCAATTTGCTCCGCACCAAGGCCGCCAGCGGTGGATCCGAGTAACAGTCTGCGTAGTTTCGACCAATTGCGACGCAAGGCGTGAACAGCATTATTGCTTTCAATGACCTTTTCCTTGACGTTTTCAACTGATACGAGAACATTAAAAATGAAGCAATACCACTGTGTTTTTGTCGTTCAAATAGTACTTAAAAGTATATATATGCATCCGATGTCGTGCTTAATATAAATATGATGATTCAGTATTAAATTCAATGAAATTATTATTGAAGAGTGCTATTTAAGGGAAAATAAAGTAGCTTTACAGATCATATTACGTATGTAACTTTAATTATTATAAATGAATATGAAATTATATTTGTTTCATGTAATTAATTGTAAATGTTACATTCAGTGGCTTAAGATAAGTGTAAAATGAATTGTGTAGTTGAGTTGCACTGCGTGGGTCGCGGGCCGCGGCCCCAGACCATCGAGCATATCATATTTTTTTGTATATCTGCTAGAGTTGTATAAACGTATTATATTAAGATGAGAGCGTTTATTTGTTACCGGTGCACTCGACACTGTTCGCGTAGGGCTAGCCGCGTAGAAGATGTTGCAACTCGTTCTCACCTAAGTGTCTAGGTGTTTCGTAGCATAGAACTTGACAAAGCGAGTATTTCACACGTTACTCTTCCGTCTCTTGTAGTGACGCTATATATTTACGCATTTACTATAAACGAAGTATACCCAGCTTCTTTATATCTACGATCGAGTCAGTATAGATAGTATTTTAGGATACCCATTGACACGGGCCATGAAGTTTCGATCACTACCGCAACCACCACGTAAATAAAGTCACGAGTGTCTTTAGGTGCTCGCCATAGAGATCAGAATCACCGGCGTAACGTCTCGTGCATTGTTGCTGTTAGCAATACTTTTGGTCAATTATTAGAATGTTTTATTACGGTGATTCAATATGGATTCGTTGATAAATGTAATATTAAAGGTTATGGGCATTTGAAGTTGAATAAAGTGCATAATGAAGTGAGCGCCGCACGGCCGCGCCCGCGGCTCGGCTCCTACCCTTCCCTAATATTCGCTATAGCAACGTTGCTCTTCGTATTAGCGGAATAAGATACAAAAGTATTCAATCATCTAACGTTTTGCTCTCTCTCTATTGTTAATAGCATTAGCGTACCATCGAATAAAGGTATAGGCAGTGATTGTTGGATTTGATATAGTTTATGAATATTGTTAATCTTATGCTGTATAAATAGAGTAATTAAACGCTAAATGTGTACCAGTGATGTTTGATTTATTCCAGTAGATATTCGCATTGGCAATAACTAACAGTAAAATTTAGGATGCAATATTCTACGGGATGTTTAGGTAAGCTTACTTTGAATTACGGTAGACCTATTTAAGTAAGATATATTATGATGTTACAATAGCATCCGCACGTATCGTTTTTCCGAGCTTCGTTGGCATAAGAAAGTATAATTTGTTCTATCTGTAGATACGTAATTAACTATGCCTCATTACTTTCCTCGATGTTAAAACCAAGCTCGGGGGAATCGGATATCTGATCATTAGTGATATGATCATATGAATGGACTGTTAATGAGATGGAATTGTTTTTAATTCGTCCCGTGGCGGTCTCATTGCATGGAATAGAAGGCACGTATTATTTTAGGTGTGCGGGAGGCTTGCCAATGCGTTTGTAATTTAGGTGCAGGTGCATGCGTTTGGCGTATTATTGCTATGACACAAACCGTAGGTAGCTCCTCAGAAGCGCATCCGCACTGCATGCCAAGATTTATATCTATAAGAAGTATTAATTCTGAGCGATTTATACGAATCTTAGTGATATTTCAATGTATTTTAAAATGTATAATTACTTTGTAGCGCCTACATATTACTGTTATAGTATCTTAGGATTGGTTGCACGTCTCTTTGAACCTAAACAGACACCCACTTGCTTAGCTTCCCGCTATCTGTTAGGTCGTACCATGTTGCATTCTGTCACTCTGTATCGAATTTGAAAACATTTATGTTTAGATCTCATTTCAAATGTCGTCATCATGTTCTATGTCGTTTTTACCATGCGATCCGGAAACTAACTCAAGAAGATTTACCGCTTGGCAACCCCGTAAGTGTATACTCGCTACTGTTTAGTTAGTTTCCGGTTGGTGTGAGTGATCGTGATCACTGTAAATGTTGTATCGAAAGACTCGTGGGATTTATTAACTTACTTGTGGTTTTTCGTGCTCTAGCCGACCAGTCCCCAACGTGCCGCCGAAGTTGCCGGAGCGACCACAGAACGGCCGGCCATTTTGAAACGCCCCCTTTTGTCGCCGCCATCTTGTGATAAGCTGCACTGTAAATATATATCCTATTTGTCTGTATATTGCTTTAATTCTAATAATTTAAGCGTTATTATTTTACGGTTTATAAGTAAAATAGCTTAGGTAGTACGTTGAATACTGTAGGCTCGTTGAAAACTATTGAATTAAATTTAGTATTATACTAAAGTGAGATGTAATTATTGTGTCTTTAATCATTTGTGAGCATGTGATACGCGGGCTAATGCATAATTTTATTATGAACTCATGTTAAAATGATGTAATCAAATTTGAGTATACTAAACTGTTGCACGCAAGACTTACTCGTAATATAAGGAAAAAAATATTGTTACGAATGTAATGTTTGATTAATTTTAAATGTGACAATAATAATATTCTATCAATACTATGTTACTCGTGTACCTACTATTGAATATGGAAAATTGAAACCGAAACATATAATAGCATCGTGATATACTTATCCCTGTTGCCTTTGTTTTGTGCACCTAAATGCATTTGTATTTAAGCTACTTACTTCAAGCGATGAATACCTAGGTAGTCTGGAGTTGCTTTGTACCAGCCGTCACTTTTGCTTTATAACTTAGTTGTGCATTTGTCAAAAATTACACTATGTGCATATTGTTGGCATAATTTTCGACAAAATGAAGCGCCTTATTGCTGAAGGGATGATGAAACCATTGAATCCCCAAGTCTGGATATGCCTTATTCAGAGAGTTCAAATTGGTTTTGTGCCGAAAGTTGGCTAATTAATGGTGAGTCTGGATACCAGACCTGATGCAATAGCATGCTTTGCATCATTAAAATGCCTACCTACAAATCAGAGAGGAAGAGATGTTCATGTTTTGAAGTACCTATTAAGTTTTAAACAAAAGAATCCTTCGAACTCTAGTCCTTTCTGATTTGTACGTATTCCATTCAACCATCCAGTGTGTGAAATTGTTTGACTACTTTTTGTAATATTATGTTACATAATTATGAGCCCGGTAATAGTTATGATTGCGTAACGTGAATGAAATGTAATTTTAATTCATGGTCATGGATGGGTCTCAAAAGTTTACCTTATTATCTTAGTTAGGTACATTTAACACCACTGCACTGCAATTCTAAAGAAAGTTTTAAGACTTAGTTGACTGTTAAAAAAGTTGTGACTCCCCTTGCTTATGCAATTTCGATTATAATTTATATCTCGCTCCTTTTCAACGCCAAAGTCACGGTCAAAAGTATCTCGTTTCTTTTGTACACGTCTCTGTTCTGTTGGAGGCAAAAACCGTTATCGACTGACGTAATGCGACGGGGACTAAAGGGACAAGCTGCTCTTGATGTTGTCTGTACAAACAGAAGGTATCCTTACGCTGCATTGTCATTACCATTATGTTAATGTCATGGATTCCAACTGTTAAGGTAACTGCTGTCGATGTCGTAAAGTGGATAAATACATTTTTGGACACAGTGGTAGGTACTTTGGGACAAGAGCGCGTAACTTTTCGCTAGCTAGTCTAGCCAAAAAGCTAATCAATATATGTAAATATAAAGACTGCTGTTGTAGCTTCGAATGCAGCTTTCGTTAGGTACTACGCGTTTTTTTCTAATGCTGTGATTGGCTCACCTATCTGTAGTAGTTTTTGACGTTGCAAAGTCAAAATGTCACATTTGGAGTGAGCGTCGAATGTGTGATTCGATGGAAGAATTTCAAGCTTTAGCATTCACCGAGCAATTTACTCTTGTTAATCTGCATCGACAGAACATACTTCGTGTTTTTGATGTTCGCCTATGCTGGTGTAGTGCATGGAAATGTTGCTGGTACGCAACGCTATTGTACCTGCTCGGAAGTTGAAAAACACATGATTGCATTGCCACCGCGTAGGAGTCACTGAGGGCTATCGCCATGGCTACCGGCTTGGCACGGGATCTCGCGAGATCCGTGTGGAAGATGGACCACCTGTCTAACTGGAGACGTCAGTCAATGACAGGGAGTCTATCTCGCGCGTTATGCCGTACTGAGCCTACTGAGCCAGCGCGAGCGCACGGTCAGATGACCCCTTTGTCTCGGTATCGGTTTAACATGGTTATATTTATCTACGGAAATAACTTTTGACAATGGAGAAATACTTTAGAAACATTAATACTTATCTGGGCACCGAGTGATCATCATTAGCCAGTTACCAGTAAATTGAACGCACTGACAGCGGAAGCGGGGCGGGGCGGCGCGGTGGCGTGACGGTGTCTGTTGTAATATTCGAAATTATACGAAAGAGGACGCAAAATGTAGCGGCCGAGAGAAAAGCGTCTTGTTCATCCTATCACGCCACCGCGCCGCGCCGGTCCGCTTCCGTTGTCGATGCGTTTGGACCTTAAGAGTGTAGTTTGAACAGTAACACACTTGAGTGTAGGTAGGTTCCGTTTTCTGAATCGTTCGTCTATGAAATTTATGTGCAGTGATTAGTTGGCGCTTATTTAACATTTTAGAAGGCATAACTTTGTGAAATCTATACCGTGGCGTTTTCGTGCATCAGCTTGATAAATTCGTGTCTTAGTCAACAATTGCTGCACCTATCTAAACGTTGGTTAGGACAGCATGAACTCCGTAATAATCGACTAAAATGTAATCGACTGTTACACCCGAACTTCTCAAGGTTAGGTTGGTTTAATTCTGTAAGAACCGTCTGCACAAACAGAGGATTCATTTATTACCGTCGTGCGTCTTTTCTATAGATTATCCTAGAAACAGTCCCCATCAGCGATTCCCTCGCTTGTATAGAAACGTATGGAACGACGGTAATATCGTCTGTGTGCTCACAGCTCTCCTCGTTGGGTAACTCTTAACCAACATGCGGTTTTTTGTCTTCCCGGGTACTGGGCCTCGGCACGTGAACAATCGCGGTCGTCGCGACGAGATTTGAAGGCTAGTCAAACTTAATTAACTATTTATGATTATGACACAAAATAAAATCGATTTCTAATGCTGTTTTTCTGTTATGTTTATGATTTAGGACCACGTGTAATATTTTTTATAAGTTGATTGCGACATCTTTTGGAATATTTTTATGGATAATGAAATGATTTAATTGTAATGTACCTATTCTCTACTAACCTACTACTTGCTATAGAAAACTCACAATTGACCAAGCAGCTATGTGTTCAGTGTTATTAAGTTTATTTTCATACATTCCCTTATTACTGTTGTTCACGTGCCCGGGCAGTTTGGATTATGTATATACAAAAATATAAATCATTGTAACATGGACCTGTTTATATTTTGTGTACTGTTGTATGCAAATGTAATAAATGTGTAAAATAAATAAACAATGAAAGACTTTTATTTGCAAACTCCTTGCTGCCTCTACCGAATACTTCACCGCAGGGATCGTTACCGGTATTACTAAAAACTAAAATATCTCCTTTAATTTGGATTTTTAGCTTGGTATTCCTTGATAGTATTTAGGTAAGCCTACAAAAGTACGACATTAAATGAAAAAGTTCCAATAACATACAATAACAACTGAGATACCGAAGTTGAATACCGGTATAAATGTATGAAAATAATACCGGTATTCGATCCCTGCTTTACCGAATACTTTTACAATCAGCATCACTTAATTTGAGTCTCCAATTTAAAATATAAATTAAACTCATTTTTATTCTTTTCATTAATATAGTTATCTTTTATGTTTAGAATAATCTGAAAACCATTCAAACTACGACATAAAAATACTAATTAGCTACTTAAAATAAGGAAGAGTTTAATTAGGTACCTAATACGAATATTTGCTGTAGGTATAATGTGATCTAGTATCGTCAACTAACCGTTTTAGTGCAGTTATCGAAGGTTAATTAAGGTAAGAATCTCGGAATTCGAGATACCCAGCTGAAAGTTCTATAAATAGGTATGTACTTTTTGCATATTGACGCCCTAAAAGTTGTCTCAAAACCTACATATCGTAGGGTGTGCGCAACTATTAAATTTCAAGGTAAAAGTCACAAAAATCGGTTTTTTGCGCGTCTTTTGTAAATATCTCATTTTTTATGGGTTTTTGCTAATTGTATCCGTTATCAATATTGTACAATATTTGATTAATTACATTAATGTGGCTTTGGGTTGGCTGCTGAAGTGCTGACTGTCTTCGTTTTTTGGCGTAAATTAGACGTGCTACGCTGGATTTTTGCAATTAGGGTGACGGCACCAGTTATGGACGGTTTAAGCTGACAAGCACCAGTGATGGACACTTCATTCATAATTTAAAGACCATAGAGTTGTGAATTGACTGTTGTAAAACAAATGACATTTCCTTAGTGGGTAGTAAATAAGAGTCATTGTCCATTACTGGTTCTATGTCCATTACTGGTGCGGTCACCCTACCTACAGTCTATTTTTTATGTACCAGACCAGCTGATCTTCGATTTTTGTCGTAAAATGAATGTCGATTTCTACAGTAGTTTGGTTGGGCTCTAGTGTTTTGTAATCAGGGTCACCAGGTACTCCAGATCTTCGATTATCCCAGTGTTTATATTTTTCCCTTTATGTAGCCATTAATCCCTAATTCTGTACCAAATTTCAGCTCTCTGAGTTTATGGGAAGTAGGTACTAAGGTACTAGTTCTATTTTGATGGTGAGTGAGTGTCGAAAATGCGAAACTTTACTTTCGTTTAACTTCGGAACTAAATGAGCTGCAACAATATGTAACAATAAAAAAAATAACGATAAAGAGCTATCTAAACAAATTATGGCACTTAAGAGGTGAAAAAAGGGCGAAGTTAGAAAAAACACTAAAATGGCAATATCTCGAAAACCGTCCAACTTTTACTGAGGTCATGTTAGGTTGGTTCGATAGCTCTTGGATAGACCTACCTTCGGTGTCAGGGTTAGTCGCTATTTATGGGACACTCCGTATATCGATATTAGCTCTTCATGTTTCGGGTTATCGTGTCCCATTGTCGGAAGCAACGCTACAGCGGCAGCGGTTGGACGTCTCTATAATTACTATAATTACGTCGACTTAACTAATCGGGAATGTACTATTCGGTATAGAAAAAAGTCGCTCTTATTTGCTTTTTTCGTATGAAAAATTTGCGAGTGCGAGGTCATACATTTACTATTTAGTGCGAGTAGAAAGTGTACAAGTAACGTATAAGTCGCCCACTATTACTTAAAGTGAGTACGGTTCATTAGTGACAGACGGATGTTGTTTGTGTTGTGTGCTACCCCCGTTGACTACCTTATAATAGTGAAGTTTATGGCAGTGTCGGTTTTAACACTATCAGCGCTCAGCGCCCTGGGCGACGAGTTTTCTATGTCGCCCCCAAACTATATAAGAGCTACAAAGAGGTTCATGTGGCGCCTCTTATACCCAGCACCCTGGGCGATCGCCCAACCGTGCCCTACCCTAACTTCGCTCCTGGGTGATGTCGAAAATGAGGGTAGTTGTGAGCCGGTGTCACTTTTGTCAAGCATTGCGCGTCTAAAGGCCCAATCAGACGGTTCATTTTTCTTTCATTTTCGCCTTTCATTCGGTACTATTCACTCGAAATGACACGTCTGAACACGGAATGAAACAAACTGTCCAACGAATTCACTAGAAAAATGAAGCAATCACTCGGATGAACGTTCATCCGAATGAACCGTCTGATTGGGCCTTAACCGCTCCTGCCGTGGCGCATGGCACTTGATAATGGATCACGTATTGGTCCGAAACTTGTCGACCTAACCGCGAGTGTATCGATCTTAGTTCACTAACGGCACCAGTAATGGACAATGGCTCTTTATTAAATAATCTAAGGAATAATTTGTTTTACACCAATCAAATCACAACGAGAAAGGGTGTTTATTTAACGTGAATTACGTAGACAGAAACATATAGATACAGGCTCTGAAATCCATATACAGGGTGTCCCAAAGTTATGGGACATGAAGGGGAAGTACCTTAAATATCGTAGATAGTGTATTTTGCTCAAAGAACGTACCATATACTATCTACTAACCAAATCAACATGAAACTCGTTATGAAAAGGTTCAAAATGGCACAGGAATCAATTTTCTTGACTGTAGCTACCTAAATAATAATATAAAAAATTAAAATAACTTACGATACTGAATCATTTTTTTGTAAGTTGTATTGTATGACGTTCAAAGTGTATCTACCTATAGCGCCTACTCATTGGTATATACGCATTTCACAAAGATGCGAATGCGAACACAGCTTTGCCAAATAAATACCTATCTTAAGCTTAAGATAGTTATGATAAATTGACAACTCGTAAAAATATTGCTGGGACACGGGAACTTGGGAAGTAGGTAGATATCGGCTTGTTTTCGGAAACGTTTCTACATGGGTAACCGCGCTCCCCGTCATGCGATTTGGCAATTAGCATTGACTAGAAGGGGAAAGGAGAAATTAAACCCAAGTTTGTTTACCATAATGTGATGGAGCGATTCATAAATTTTGTTAACACCTAGCAAAAGGTTAAATTATGAACCGAAATCGTGGCACAACGAACGCATTATGTATTGCTTTAACAGGTGGAAGGTGATGTGAGGATCGACTTATGTTCCTTCTTCTTTTCGAAATCAATAGGCAGTCTCTACCTATACAGGCTGATCATGTTATTTTTATCGAAGTAAATACTTGCGGGTACCTATATACCTACTGTCGACGATGATACGACATAAACTAAGCACCCACACATGCTAAGATATCAAGAAATAAACCTATTTTCGTAATTGTGTCTATCTACCAGAAGATAAAGATATGCCCTAATGAAACATAAAGCAGCATTTGTCCACGGAAACGCCCAATGCGCGGCGTAGACAAAAACAGCTTCCATTATTACAATTTAATGAAGAGAGAAAACCATTAGGAACTTGGCTTGATTAAATCGTCGGCGAGCAATTGTCGGCTCTTCAGCTGGCGCCCTGCCCTTCAGATTCGTCGCTACCTCGTGTTTAATGACCACTAGGTCTAGCTTCAGATGCTTGTGTCCTTGTCGGGCATTAAACTTATTAGCTTAGCCAGAAAGGGATGACAACATAAAGGGTGATGCGCGTCAGAGTTCCGGGATAAGAACGGTCGGTGTACGGGTCTAATCGTACCGACACGATTTTGATTACGTGTGATTGTCATATCAATCATTTCCCCTATCAAATTATTCAGTGGCCGGTAATTCTATCGCCTTCGTCTGTCCGTGGTAATGGTTGTAGAGATGGCCGAAAACTCGACGAATAAATAAATTATAGATGCGTGAAAGCATACCAAAGTAGTAGGTACAGTGCAATAAATCGTACTTAGATTCAGATTTGTTTCTGAACTTGAGTGATTGTGGAAACTATACAATGCATATGACAACATTGTAAAGTTTCATAAAAAGCTACACGTTAAATTAAAAACAAACCTGAATAGTATTTACTTACTTATTAGGTACTAAAACGACTTTTACCCATTCTTTTCGTTTTTAGATAGATTTTATAAGTTTGACGTGAATGTCTCTGTATGTATTTGCTACATGCTACATCATAGCTTTCAAATGGGATGAGTCGATTTCGATGTGTTTTTCATTCGTCGCTTAGAACTATTAAATACCGACGAGTCTGCCAGTCAGCCCAAGGCTTGTAGGCATTTGTTTAATATTAATCCATACATAACTTACTACTTACTTACTATACTTTCTTTGTTTTCGGTCTCAATTATCAAATGTCCTGTCTGATTCTCAAGGGTTGGCTATAAGAGATCCCTTAAGGGATAAGTCCGCCTTTGTACTTCGCCTTTTTATTTGTATATGAGTTTTGTTGTTTTGTATTTCATGTTCTTTTCTTTTGTACAATAAAGTGTTTGCTTACTTACTTACTTACTTACTTACTTACTTACTTACATAAATACATACATCACGCCTGTATTCTCAAATGGGGTAGCCAGAGCACAGGAAATGCTACATACTTAGACAAAACCATGACTATTTTAAGTTTTGAGTTGACAGGTATAATAGCGACACATTGGTAGCCTGTGGCAAATAAATAATACAATAATATGCCAAGCGTCGTGTCTACCGATTAACTACATCTCCGGCCGAACGGAAACATTCGGCCGCACTTAGTCTCGCTTTGTTACTCGATGGATTGTAATTCATATGCTATAAGCGTGTGTAGGTACACAGTTAAAACGAAAATTAGAGAAAATTGCCTTCCCAGCTATCGGCTGCTTTATGTGCTGGGTACATAAAATATAACTGTACACCCTATCAGCCTTTACGAATTATGACTGTGGGTAAGTTATTTAATTGAACTCTGTAGATCGAGAAATACTTGCACTGTTGTTGAAAATTCAGGCTTCTAGTTTTATCCGCATTAAGTTTGAGAGTGACCTGAACTGCTTTGAGGAAAGACTGGTACATGCAGCGCTCGTAATCTAACTTGGCAACATTTTAAGAATTTAGTCGATGAATGGAAATGGCGAAGCGGGATCTTATTAAAATCTTGCCTCGTTAGATGCCGAGGACTGTACGGCTGTTCTCTTCGACAAAATAAAATACTTACTTAGTGCATGAGGTACACCTTCGACTCTTAGTGTACCTACCTAAATGTTTTCTCAACCGTTTAGAATTCTGTGTAAAACATCAAGTTGTTTTAGAATATTTGAGGGTTTTGGAATATTGAACGATCATTGATCCCAGCACGACGCTTGTACTCTTAGTAGGAAGTTTCTCTAGTAAAGTTCTTTTTAATTCTTTTTAATTATTTTTTCCTCTTCCAAAGTTTTACAGGGTTTGGTGGACCCCCTGCTCCTACATACATAAGGTACCGGCCCCAGTTATGGACGGTTTAAGTTGACAAGCACCAGTGATGGACACTTCATTCATAATTTAAAGACCATAGAGTTGTGAATTGATTATTGTACAACAAATGACTATTCCTTAGTGGATAGTAAATAAGAGTCATTGTCCATTATTGGTTCTTTGTCCATTACTGGTGACTTTATACCTTACATACATTTCTAACTTTGCATTTTAGGTTTGCGAAGATGGAAAAGGTAGAATAGTGACAGGTTGCTAGCCTAATTCCTTAAACCTATTTCCTTAGTCGCCTTTTACGACATCTAAGGAAAAAAGGAGAGGTGTTATTCTATCCCGACACCACACTGAAACATTTACTTGCTCCTATATTTGTAGGTACCGAATTCCTAAATACTATTTTTGCCAAGATCAGAGCGGACTCCCTCGAATCTCCCATGGACCCTTGGGGGTCTGAGTCCCATTGGGAATCACTAGTAGAGCCACGGCGGACCTTGTACGACCACGTACCTAGCTGAAGTAGTGCTCCGAGCTTCCCTCCTTATAGTACCTACTTACCCTAGTATCCATCAGTTCCAAAAACTGGATGTAGTTGGGTGAAGAACAAAAATATACACCTGCCTGAGGTTAAGGTTAAATTAGATAATATTAAGTCCTATCGAAATTATGTAGAAAAATCATAGATACCAAGGTGTGTTCCCAAATGGAGTAGGCAGAGCACATGAAACGCTACGTAGAAAAATCCATGACCCTTTCACGTTTCGTAGCCACTATAGTAGGTTTTAACTTAATAGGTATTGTAGCGCCCCAGCGCCACATGCGTCGAACAGCCGAACTAAACGGTTCTACATCGCGCTAACGAAGTTACGACGAACGGTTGCATAAATACAACTTTCAACTTCCTCTCTGTGGACTTCGGTCCCCAGGCATAGCATCTGCCTGGAGAGAGATCTCTCTATTGGAGTCTTTCCCACTTTATCCTTTATCCTGTTATCCCAAACTCAACACCAAACTGCAAAATAACTATTGTTGATATACCTATTCGCAGTCTACGAATCCACAAGTACTTCTAATTTCCTTAACTGCCGCTTAAAACACATGTAGGTATTAATAATCTTAACAATGCCGACTAATAGGCTCGTTTATGGCTAATCAGTCATAGTGTTAACCGCAGTGGACTAAGTCACGGAACCCGCGACCGACCTACGATTAGCTATGTAAATCTAACGAATTTACATCGCCGTTTAACAAAGCGCCGAACCACGTATTTGATGTTTTATGGAACTACACTCCTGACCCGTGAAAACTGGTGGGTCTTCTTAGAAAATTATAGAAATAGGACAGTTTTAATTGGCCGTGGGTGTGTATTCCTGTGGACAGTAGAGGCATTTGTAAGTTGAGTCGGGTTTTGAAATAAGATTGCAATTATTTTTGACCATACACGACCATTCATGGCCAGAAACGGTCTGACCTGTATGTCTGGCACTTGACACGTCACGCTGTAAATATTGTTATACTCAAAAAAGATGTGGCTGAGTGGATTGAAAAGATTAAGAATTGTTAAAGACAAAATTTTCTCTAAGCTGTTTTTACTATTTTATTTTTGTAATTCACTAGGGTACCTAATTTTTTTTTCTAACCTAGTATATCCCACTGCTGGGCAAAGGCCTCCCCTTTTTTACGCCACACCAGGGTACCTAATTTGGTTTAAAAAAAAACTTAATAAAAAGTCACCTGTTAGTAATACTTGCTGTCAGTACAGTAAGCATCCCCTCGCCGTGTAAGGTAAAAGCCATGCGCGATATTACCCTCACCAATCAAAATCTGTCCAAGTTTATTGCCGACTAGAGTTTATGAAAACAAATCTTAGTGACAATTAAAATGGGTCTTTTACCTACGCTAAATCGATTGTCGTTGTCAGAAAGCATGCATGCATTGAATAATTATCCACTACCAGTTACTTGCCTTAGGCAACTTGCATAGTAAGCAAGCGTAAAGCTAGTAAGCAGCATATACCTATATAGGTAATTACATATTAAACCCTAAGGAAGTAAAGTAGCGTACCTAGGTGGAAAAAAATAGTTTTACGTTACTTATGACGTTACATTATTAAGAATTACTCTGATAATTAGGCGTAGATACCTATTAATTTCTTTTAATTGACATATTTTACCTAGCTATACCTACTATAGGGACTCTAATTATCGACAGCTATTAAGCTCCTCGCGGCAATCTCGTTTTTAAATTTAAAATCATTCCCCTAATTTTCCGTCTACTAAAAAATGTCAAGTTCATTAATTAATTGGCTGAATCACGGCTAGCGCCAGTGACAAGTTACCGTGTTTAATTTAACGTACAGTTTACGGAACACGTCCTCATTCGTCGATAAAAAGTGTATTTTGACATCTATATTGTTGGAGTAAGTTCGTGAATGGCAGGGTGAGGTTAGGAACGATCGGGTGTTGTGGCCACACGTACGGAGCTCCGGGTAAGCGGCAACTAAAATCACTAGTTGGATTATAATTAAACAGTTGTCTAATTTAATTGGCAATAGGCGAGTTCCCACAAGTCAGAAAGTCACCCTCGCTCATTACGGTCCGAATTTTTCCCAACAATTATTATGCGAGGCTTGTAGCCTATACGTAATTACAGGTGTGTGGCACGCAGTAAACGACCGCCAACGACCAATCACGCCACGGGCACAGCTGTGCTTTGGACTGCTGTACAAATAATTTGATGATGCGATAGATTCCTGTACTACTTAGATTAATTCCCAAGAATTTTTAATTTTTTTTTTCTCTGGACCGTACTTGCCCATCCATGTTAAACGAATAGTAATGCAAGACAGCGCCTATGCGTGAAAAACATAGCACCTAGAGGCAATGTCAATTAACATTTTTTTTCTTGGATTCTATTGAGGAAAAAGGATATGTGCTCCAGTTTAACTTTGCCTTATTTTTGTTTTAGTAGAAAACCAGATAAATACATAGTGACTGTTTACCATTACTGTATCTTTAGCAGTAAGGAGAGATATGGCGAGCCGTGGGTTAGGTAGCCCTTACAACATAAAAAATGTTCGTTTCAGCGTCAAAATAATGAAAATTAGATGGGTCATTGTCAAGCCTGGCAATTTTTTTCGCCAAAAAATTAAACACGTGATTTATAAAAATCGAAGGTATATTAAGACTCTTACTCTAACTTGCAACAGAACTGAGTATTATTCAGAGATCAATTATTCGAAAAAAACGATTTATAACGAAATAACGATATTTCGGTTCCACCGAAGAGACTAATATGTCCACCGAGTGGACTAATTATGTTAATTAGTAATAAAGAAACAAAACAAAAGGCGGTAAACATCTTAAACAAAAATAACGTTCATGATATATTCTCATAATCATGAACAATCAGACACGTAAATACATTCAAAAAGTATATAAAAAATATTTTGTGTCTGTCTACCGAAATGACAATTCTTTTCGGTGGACCAAATATGCCTTCGTCCTCCGAAGACTAGGAAGCCTTCAAGTCTTCAAGAAGCATGTATGAAAGTGGGGGTTTGGTGGCTCTTCCTGGTTTTAACGTTGACGTATCCGAACTTTCAGAATATACGTCCAAAAATTGTATACTTTTATGAACATTTTTTTCAATCAACAAACAGACTGCACTCGCTAATTTTTAATGGTTGCTGCATTCTGAAGTCATGAACTTCTTTCTGGTAAGTAAGTTTCTTTGCTTTCTACATTCTTCTGTTTTTCACTGCAATACGTTCACCCATTTCATGGTACTAAAATAACTGGAATCGAAGGCGGTATTTTGCGTGCGATGTACTTTTAAGTTTCTTTTTGTATATCGATTTTTTTTCTGCATCGTCGTGCATCATTCCATTTTTCCTCCAAAGCTTATTTTGTATGTTTTTGTTAAATCTTCTACAGTTTTTTTTACCCTTACAGAATTTACGTTTAAACATTCACTATTCAGTCACTAGTCATTTACGAATAAAACAAAAAAGGAATCAGAAGCTAGTTTTTAAAGTTATAATAAAAAATTAAGCCAAAGTACAAAAATCAATCAAAATACAATCATTTATCGTTTGGGTGTACAAAAAGTCCACCAAAAAGACGTCCACCGAATGGACTTTTTCCGCAATATCATTCACAACACCAGCCATTTAAAGGATTATTCAAAAGGCAAGGCATAATTTACAATGTTTGATTGCTTAACTAATTATTAAAAACGTTTGGTGGATTTATAGCGATGTACTTACAAAATACAGCAGTAACCGGAAAGACAATTCAACATTGACACCACCAAATATTCTTGTTAACACAACAATATAGTCTGCTGCGCACAAGTCACGGCAAAGTGGCTGCTAACAGGGATAGTACGATAGTGAATGAGTTAAATTATATGTCCCGGTCTATTCATTTGACATTTCCCTAATTTTTCTAGAATTTAAAGTAATGTCCACCAAAAAGACAAAAAATGTTGTGACAAGATTCAATGATGCAAAAAATGTGTTTTATTTCCATCTATTTTTTTTTATCCTATTAATGTTAAATGGAAATCATACATAGATTAGGGAAAAATGGCATTTTTGTACAATAATAAGAGAGATGTATTTTTTTAAAGCCACATTCTATTAACAGGTGGAACCCGGACAGTCCACCGAAGTGGACTTTCAGTTACATTTGTGGTGATAAACAAAACAATAATTACATTTATAGAAAATATGATATAGTCTAGTCTAGTACGTTTCCTGTACTTTATAGTTATGATGTAAATTAAATGCAATTATTAAAAATGTCTGATATATTACTAATGGACATGTTTTTTTAGGGTTATGACAATGACCCAGTTGTCATAAATACCTACTACCGATAGTGTAACAAACGCTGAAATCTAACCAATCATTTTCTTAAGCGAGTGTTTTCATTTACAGACTTACCTGTAGGTACTTTCGTTCAGTTATTTGAATCATTCGTGCCAGCTCTTACGAATTCATGTTCCCATACAAATACACACCGAAGGTAGCAATAAAGTAAAAAGTAAAACTGGCATTAATTTCTCATTTGGGCGCTGGATACGAGTACAAGGTGACCCGATGGGACAGCCTAATTTAAGTAATTACAATTATTACTTTTATAAGTAGCGGTGTAATTACGTTGATTTTTCGTGTAATTGAAAAAGTTTCCCATCGACACGGGGAAACAGTCGAAAATTACGCTTTCTTTCATATTTCATCAGTGGCGAGATCATATCGGGTTTGTTTAGCGGTTGTTATTGAACTTTAAATAATGGCGGCGATGCGGGGATGCCGTGCGGCGCGGGTAATAACCCGCCGTAAAACTTACAAAGTGATTATGGCACGCTTTATTTATTTATATACCGAAGCGTTGTCCGCTTAGGATTAGACCAGCTATAGGTACTCAGTGGCCCACGCACAAAAGATAAATCGTAAAGTATTTTGAATTTCGTGCCCATTCGCGACGCGTCGGCGAAATAGTGCACGCGCCGAGTAATGAAAATCCAAAATTTGCAAAACGATTATGTTTGCTTGAGGCCCGCAAAATCATGACTTAAACGTGTTTGTGGCCCGTATAAAAAAAGGTTGAGTACCGCTGGATTAGACCAAACACTCAGGTTCCTACGTGATTTTATGGAAACCACACGGCTAGGCTCCTGCAGACTATGTTTGCTACCTACCTAGTGAACAATACGCGTTATTAATTGGTAAATACTCTAAAAAATAGAGCTCTTTATTCAGTAGAAACTCATATCGTAATATCAATGTAAGACGAAGTTTTCCGATAAAACTCTGTGCAAAAATGTTTTGCACTACATTTGTGTAGACTCAGCGTCGTGGACACATTACAATCTGTAAAAATCAAAATACATATTGGAAATGAAACACAGTAAGGCGGGTACACATCGACGCTTGAAAGGTGAAATCTGCTGATTTCTACCATGTATTTAACTAAATATCCAAAAAAATGTCGCTTAATCCATTTCACCTTTCCAGCGTCGATTTAGAGATACTATGTACCAACAGTTGGAGGAAAGTCAGTAAAATAAAACAAAAGATAGAGTAAGGAGCAGAAATCAAAAGAGGGTGCCACTTTCTATGGAAAGACAGTTTTGCTTGAGTAGGTAGATTTAGCAAGAGTTCTGTAATTAAAAATGTTAAGTAGTCCTTTTTTATCCGTCTCATTTTGGTCAGTTTAACTCTGTGACAGAGAGATTTTGTATTAATAAAGTAAAAAATTTCGCTCAAACTACCCGCACGGTAACTGGAACCTAAATTAAAAAAAAAATCCGTACCAAATTTACTCCATCCGTCTGGGAACGATAATGCAACAGACAGACAGACATATACAAAGACTCCTCTTTTTATCGTTAGGGCTGTAAATGTGTCTATAACTAAGACTGAGAGTAAGTTTAGAAGATTAATCGATAAAATTAGGTCTAGAACTCTAGACTAGGTATACATTCTAGGTATATATGTATAAGTAGACATTCTAGATTACAGTTGGGAAGAACTTCAGTATTCTTTGATGGATGATTAATTTGTCAATTACACAAAAAGTAAGTACATCGATTAACGAAACAGTCAGCGCGCTACTTTATTCAAGGAGCATTTTAACTTTTTGTAAAGTGCAACACTTTCCCAGCCCTCGGTGAGTGCCCTTCAAAACGTTACTGCGATTAGAGAAATGAACAGCGGTGTTGCACCCTCCACGGCACACGCCGGCCGCGAGTTGTAGTGTAGACCCGCCTGGAAGCGACTAGCTATAGGTGCCGCAATTTATTTTTAATTTGAAATTTAGCATTCGAATTCGCTACCAATTTTAAGATAAAGCAGAGAACCAATAAATGACAGTCACCGAACTAATGTACGTTCCTTCGACTAGATGGCGTTGTGGAATTTATGTCTGACGGTGAGATATTTTGCATGGAGTGTTCCTGTACCATCCTACCCGTTATAGTCCCTGGACATCAGACTTAGTAAAAAATTTGTAGTAGGAGTAATTTCGAGCATCGCTTTTACCTGAAAAAAGTGATCTTGCTCATTTATATGCCGGTAACTATATAAACTTCGTTATTTTATCAAAATATAGACCGCTTTGAAGCAATTATGGTAAGAATATCTACCCTTTTGATGGGAAACGTATCTATAATTTCCCGTTTGCTATTTTTTTAACGGCTTGAGAAGTATTAATTAGAATTACACGAGTTTGAGTTCTATTAAAAAAAAAAATAGAAAATAAAACTCACCCAGTTGTGTTTTTGAGTTCGCTTCCAGTAGCAAGTAGCGCGTGACACAATACGACTCACAAAATGGCGGAACCCATGGAATACAATAAATCAATTGGAGTGGGTGGTTGACTTTTCACTCAAATGTGTGGTTAATTGTAACCGAAAATGACTGTTGATCGAGGCACACTTAATTTGAGTGGTGCTTTAGTGTTATTTGTTGGGGTTGTGTTTTGTGGCTGGGGTGGGAAGTAATGGTTCGGTCGGTTTCTGATTATTTTATATTTGTATTAATTTTGCTAACCGGAACTACTGCGGTAATTATGCATGTATTTACTTCTCTAAATGCCGTTATATGTTTGTTCCAGTGGCGTAGCTAGCATGGGTGACACCCGGGGCGGATATTGTATTTGGCACCCCCCCCCC
>BHDV01003579.1:131200-147983 GCA_005406045.1 Adoxophyes honmai | reverse complement strand
CCGCCGCCCCCCCCTAGCTACGCCACTGGTTTGTTCATTGCGTCCTTGCTTTAGTAGGTACCTGCGTCAGCCGAATCTAGTACCGTAGACACGAACCGTTGTTATTATTTTAAGAGCGGGTTATAAAGCTAGCAAAATGTCGTGTAATCTTCTATAGAACATTTTACTACCAAGTACGGTGACTTACTTACGCACTTTTAAAACCTTTTTCCATTCTCAATAACAAGGTACTTATTCAAGTTCGTCAAATAATCATACTTAGGTATTGCAAATAAATTTACCGAGTCACGTATCGATTATTTCAAATTGTCAAATTAGGCTCAATAATAATAGATTAAATATTACGAAAATGAAATAAAAAATAGTAAAAAATCATGGATGAAATCGTCATTTTTTTGTTCGAATAAAACTTTTAATTTCATGTTTCTTATAAAAAACTCACTAGCAATTACATTATAACATCCATGCTAAATAATACTTGGATTAAACTTGACCTATCTAAATAAAGAATAGGTTCTCGATTTGCGCTTTATTACCTGCTCTAAAGTCGCTGCTAATTAGTTTCCTTCACTTAGCAACTATGGGAAATTTCTCGAAGAATCATGTGTTGGACTTGCAACCAAGTACTAGATAATTAATGGAGGATAACTAGGATAATTATTCTATCGATAGTCAGTAATAGCAAGGGCGCGGGCGCCGCTGCACCCCCTGCACCACAAAATTGCATAATAATTGTCCATTTACGTCATTTGACTTGTAGAATGCTTAATGTTAAGATTATAACTGCTACCTTTTTATATCCCCTATTGTTTTGTGAAATAACGACTAACTGATGGTAACGGCGTGCTAGTAACCATTAAAAGCTAATGACAAACTGACAATTTGTTTCTTATAAGTATTAAGTACCGACTTAAGTAGATAAAATACGTAAATATTCCTTTGAAGAATTTATAATTCATATAAGCATAAAAATATGTGTTTTACAGTTACTTTACGGAACATTTTGAATAAATAAGTAATTTCGAATAGGTACATCTCTATATTTTTTCTATTGGTATCGTAAGAGGCGACTAAGGAAAGTAGAGTGAGTATATTTTAGGCGATGGTTTTGTCTTTGTAACGTTTTGTGTGATCTGCTTGAAGTATTGTATTGTTTAATTTTTCAGTATAGCAACAAACATTCTATAAAATCACAGATCCATGTTATTGCAGATAAAATTATATACCTATTAAGTATATATGCAGTGCTCCCTGTGCACCAAAGTAGTCCTCACGAATACTCACGATATTCCGTAGTATTGCCGGCTCAAACATCACCTCAACCTCAAAATTAAGTGGTCGCTCTATTTCAGTGTTAAAATAATTAAGTACCCATGTGTTACTTTTCGTCTTTACCTTACTCAGTATTTTATTATGAATGTAAATAAAAATGTCTATGAAGTAAGTCTTTATTCATTCTATCATACTTAAAAACAATATCAGTTTTACTTACTATTGCAAAAAAAACAATTAAAAGCAGCTTAAGGCCACACTGGCCCCGAAAACTATTGCGTCGTGCGGTCAATCACCGGTGATTAGTCACCGAGCGACCAATCACCGATCACCACACGCGGACGCGTATTGGTCGCTCCTCATGCAGCAGAATGCGGGGTCAAAGTGACGGGCGCCTAATAAGTATATTTTGAAAATAATGATCTGTAGGCTTAGCACGGGAACACGCTCTTGTCGCCTCGCGCGCGGGATAGACTACCCGTCTTTTTCTGACGTCTCTAATTAGTCAGTGACAGGTATAGTCTACCTTGCTGTGCTAAGCCGCCTGAGCTCGGGTTCAGGCGTCCTCCGGCCAGAAGGAGTCGATCATGTTCTTGAGGCGATCGTCGGCCTCCGGCTGGCGGCCCATGAGGAAGGCCACTCGGTCCAGGCAGTCCAGCATGCCCAGGTACTGCCCCTCCACCAGCTTCAGCCTCATCGGGTAGCGGTGGAAAGCAGCCAGGTCCAGCTTAGCTGGGGGTTTTATTTTAACATTAATTAGTACATACATACATAAAACATACTTACGTATATTTACATGTACAATTGCCTGTGTGGTGTCGGGTTAGAATAACACCTCTCCAATTCTTCCGTGGGTGTCGTAAAAGGCGACTAAGGAAATTAAGTTAAGTAGGCAGTTGCTAGCAACTATAGTACCTTTTAACTTAGAACCTTAAAATTATGCTAGAAGTGTCTACATGACGTGATATAGTCATGGTAATGTCTATGTAGCGTTTCGAATGCTCTGCCTCCCCCACTTAGGAACACAGGCATGATTGTATGTAATTATGTATAAATGTATAATATAATAGTTCACCTGTATTCGGGGGCATCTGCAGAGTCCTGTAGGAGCCGTCGCCTTCAAGTCTTTCCAGGAAATAGCTGGCTGTTCGGTTGGAGTTGGCTTTGGCGCAAGGTATCCGCATCTTCAGGGTTAAGTTCCTCCAGTCGAGGTTTTCCACGTACATGCCGATCTGGTCTTCGAGGTCCTTGCGTTCCTAGAGGATGGGAAGACATAAAACCACTTAAGGTAACGTGTAAAGGGGTAAGACGAAGGTTTCATTACATTATTTTTGTTTTTCGGCCGTGTGGTGTCGGGTTTAGACTAACACCTCTCCATTTCTTCCGTGGATGTCGAAAGAAGCGACTAAGTAAATAGGTTAGGGTATATTTTAGGTGACCTGTCACTGTTATACCTGCCACCTTACTTTAAACCTAAAAAATATATGCTTAAAGTGGCGACCAAACGACACTTGTAGTTTTAGTCTTCGTTTTGTCGATGTCGCGTTTCGAGTGCTCTGATTACCCCGATTGGCGTGACGTTTGTATGTATTTCTTTTTTTAATGTCTTTCAGGACCCTGTTTCTCAAGAATACGTAGGGATAACATTAAGTTGATACAAATAAAGACAGCGTACCTTACGCTGTGAAAAAAACAAACTTCTATTTAAGTGTACGCAATCAAAAGATATTGTCGTTTATAGTATAGTAGGGTACGGTACCATATCCAGATGACGCGCAATCATACGTCGTGTAGCGTAAGTAGGTAAAGGAAAAAAAAAACGAAATCGTAAACATTCTTTTGCAGTTACTAACTTCTTTATGTAGTTGGCGTCCTGTGTCGATTATCCAGGGGGACAGCCAACAAAACAACGGCAAACTTAAGTTTCAATCCGTCATCCTCGATAGTAAGTTCTTGATTGATAACGTCCAATGTTCAATAGATACGGAATAGGTAGGTATTAGGCGCGAGTTCGGCTCGCACTTACCCGGTTATTAAGTCTAGTAAGCCTTGTAAAGATTTCCCTTGTCGCTATGTCACTAAGGCGTGTGAAAAGGATGTTTCGCGGGACGCGTTGCTACTTGATATCCTACTCATTCTCTATTTCTAATGCCTCATTTACATTCAGCTGTAGTGAGCAGGGAAGTGGGCAGGGAAGTGGGCAGGACGAGTATGTAAACGTATATACTTCTCTTGCCACTGCTTAATGCCACTCGCGCTGCCCAGCGCTCCCTCTTAAGAGCGGTAAGGGAATTATTGCCGGCAGCGCGAGGAGCAGCGATAGGGGCTGAATGTAAATGAGCCATAATTACTAGATCAAGCTTGTGCAGTCAGCAACCAGCAAAAAAAACTCATGCTCTACCTTTTCGTTGACAGGAACGAAGTCCACGCAATGCGAGTTGTCGACGCTATTCGTGCTCTCAGTCTTAAGCCGGAGCAGGGTCCATGTGCCAACGGCCTGCTGGTCCATGAACTTGACTCCACGGGAGAACTCGTGGCAGATAAGATGGTTTTTGTCGCGAGATTTTGGGGCAGTAGCGGCCAGCCCCGCTAGGAGCAGCACTGAAAACAAAGTACAGACTAGTGATGTAACGAATGAGTGTTTTTGAACATTCGCGAATGCAAATGCGAATGCGAATATTCAGTTTTGCAGAGTTTGTGTTCAAATTTGGCGCCATTTGTATGGTTCGGTGGCAGTCTCGTACTGAACGAGGTACGTTTCGTTCTAGGCGCATTCCGAATCAGACTAGCCAATACTTGTCGCAGTTTTTTTTAAAGTACACTTTATTTATTACGACACATTGCGACTGTGTGCGGTACAGTTTCTGAGTGTGGTAACGGTTCTCACACAATATAATAATAAAGGATTTTGATTTTATTAACCTACCATTGTTTTCAAATAGTTTTTTTCTAATAAGTACTCATTTTCGCAAAAATTTTGAAAATGCGAGTGCGAATATGCAAAAATTGCGAATATTCGCGAATGCGAATGCGAATACGAATATTCGTTACATCACTAGTACAGACACCCCGGTGGCCTGAACGTCAAGTATAATGAACATACTTACATCACGCCTTTATTCCCAAATGGGGTAGGCAGAGCACACAAAACGCTACATAGACCAAACGATGACTATTTCACGTTTCGCGGCCACTTCTAGCATATATTTTTTGGTTTTAAGGTGGCAGGTAGGTACAATAGTGACAGTTTGCTAGCCTGTCGCTCAAAATATACCAACCTATTGTATGGAAATGTCGACAGTGGCAGTTGTGCAGACGTGCCGCTAGGAGGCGCTGTCTCAGTTTCTATACAATTCAACGTTAATTCTCAAACGAAATGGTTATCGAATTTATGATAAATTCACGCTCAGTTTGTCAGGTTGCTAAAGGCCATTTGATTCCCGAGTGTCTGGTCGAATAACAAGAAAACATTTTGATTTAAAAATTTGATTTCTTTTTGACGAAAAAAAATAATTAAACACACTTTTTATAAATTCCCGAGCTATTTGTGTATGTATATGACTGTATGCTTATGATTTTTCCCTCTATATTTTCTGAGAATTCGATGTGAGGAATGTAACCAAAAACTTTTTTAATAAGTAAGTACCTACTTAAATAATAAAAGTGCGGTCAATTAATTCTGATTAAGTGCCTACTATATTTAAAGCAAAGGAAAAAGTAATAAATAAGTTTTTCGTGTGGTATTCGGTTTTAGAATAACGCCTCTCCATTTCTTCCGCGGATGTCGTAAAAGACGATTAAGAAAGGTACAGGTACATTTTAGGCGACAGGCTAACCTGTCACTATTATACCTGCCAACTCAAAACCCTAAAAATATACTAGAAGTGGCCAAGAAACGTGAAATATGTGCTCTGCATACCCCTTGGGAATAGGGGGTGATGTATGTATGTATTAATGTATAAAAGTAATAAATACCTAAGACTGTGACTGGTAGAGACATGATGCAGCTACACGTTACCTCCGCCAGGATCTGGATGACTCTGGCTGTGCGGGTGGCGTGGACTACCTACTGATGAGCAACGCAGCAGCGAAGATAAGATGTGGTGGATAAGGCAATGCAAACTTCATGTGTTTAATAATTAATAACATACATAACATCTGCCTTTGTGGTATCCGGTTAGAATCACTCCTCACCATTTCTTCCGTGGATGTCGTAAAAGGCGACGATTCCACCTTTTCCATCAGTTTTTAAACCAAAACTTATGCTAGAAGTGGCTGCAAAGCGTGAAATGGTTATGGTTTTTTTCTGTCATGTTTCGTATGCTCTGCCTACCCCATTTGAGAACACATACGTGATTGTATGATTGTATGTGTTTAATAGCATAATTGCCTACAATGGCCCCTACATTTTAATAATTCTGACCTTCGCTACATAATATTAAAAAAATTCGCTGTCGCTGTCTGTTCATCGCATACGTACTGAATTTTGAAGCGGTTTTAGATAATTTTAATAGATAGAGTGATTCAAAAGCTCGGCCGGTGAACGTTGTTTATAGAGACATTCTGTGTATTTAGTATGTGTGTGTAGTAGTATTGCACCCGGTTGCTAGTTTGATTTGTACCTAAGAGATCATTACTTTACCCGATTAAAATCGGTAAGTTCCTATTATTCAAAGGCACACTTACCTACAAATGTTTTTGAAAACACGCTGGATAGTATTGCTTCATTTATGTAACCTTAATATTTAAAGTAGAGTTCATGAGGTTACGTAGCTCTATTTACGTTAGAACTTAATCAATTAAAACGAAAACAATGCCGTATTTACTACCAACTACCTACTAACAGTTTAATACATGGATTTGACTGTCGGGCATAAATCCCAACGGGGAAAAGTTTTATTCAAATATTTTTAATTCTTTTCACTCATCGGTATTTCCTTATTTTCGTAATAGTTATTCGTTATAATCTTAAAATAAAAATACCGTACATGTATTTACCTAATATTTGAATTTCATATTGGAGGAAGATATTGTGAACATTAATAACACAGTTTTGTTTTTATATTATTAAGTTTTTTTAATTGAAGTTAAATAATATCTTGTATGAGGTACCAATATTATATTGTAAGCCACCTTCTTTCACGTAAACATCATCGTTCGTTGTTCGCGCGTTGGTGTATAACAACGTGCTAACTGAATAAACGACGCATCCCGTCGCAATCATGCGCATGCTGGCTGTTTAATTTCCACTAATCGGGTGGTGAATAATCGTCTGGCCGACTTATAAACTGATCCTGATTGCGAGTCGTGATCCTATCAGGTATCTTGCGTACAGACACGCAATCGTGAAGTACGCAGACTTACATAATAGAGGGTCCCGTACCTATAAAGGATAAAGGAATCCTTGGTGGATTACTTCGTTGTCCAATTGTGTCTGTCTGTCTATCAAAGGATATATTAATTCAAAATTATTCATAAAACGTTAATAAATACCATATACCCACATTTAACATCATTTCAATCAACCTATCACTATTGTACCTAGATGTAATTTTGAACCTAAAACAAGTGTCAAAGGAGACCACAAACACTGAAATACCTAGGCAACTACCCCATTTGGGAAAACAGGCGCTATGTTCTTGTTTCTAGATATGTTCGCCTTGAGTATATTTACTCGTTTTGTTTTGATTTTTACGTCGAATCATGTTTCTAGATATTGTGCACGTGTGTCAACGTGTAACATTGCTGGAAAATAAAGTCTTACTTTGATTTACGAGGAATTACGACAGAGGTCTTCTGTGATCCAGTTAACTCTGCCTCTCGATGCAAGCGCATGAGGCATTCTTTTGTACCACATAAGGCTCATAATCGCACCCAAAATGGTTGCCTCTCGCCCAGTCAATGAGGACTTCTAGCTGCTAGTCTTCTCCTTCAGCGTTTTTTCGCCCACCGTTGGGCATACGCCTCTCCATCTCCTCCATCCCGATCGACTTTCTGTCTTCCTCTTGCAGACCAGACCTGTACGTCTAGTGTGTTCAAAACGATTAAGCAGTCGATAACGATTTCGTTTGCGAGTTATTGCAAAATTGTATGGAAACTGAGACAGCGCCGTCAGCGGAACGTTTGCACAACTGCCGCGGTCGACACGTCTCCATACGATTCCGCATTGATTCGCAAACGAAATCGATTTCGAATTCATTACCGTTTTGAATACACTAGACGCTCTGCAGTCGCGATATTGTCGGACCAAAGGGCAGGCGGTCAGCGCACATTTTGGCACTCTTCTTCTTGTGGAGTATTCGTTGAGTAACTGGCCGTTTAAAAGTATTTTTCTTTTCACATGTCACATGGGGCCTATTAACCGAGCTGTATAATATTACCGTTGCACCGCAGCTTTTCACCAGCGTCCTGTGCGGTTCGCAGACAAGGGGCGCGTGCTCTTTGTTCTGAAGGGCTCAGTGTTAGGAGTGCGCAAATTGTTATTTCCATGTCGTTCAGGCTTAAAGCGTTGTTTTGTACGGTTTCGGTTTTACTTGGAGCTTGCGGTTTTCTGTGCACGCGCTTCCATCGGGCCTAGGGTCGCCAACTACGAAATTTGACTGCCAGGACAAGACGCGTGAAAACCCTGGATATTGGATCCCAGCATCCGGACGGATTTTTTTAACTAAAAGCTATGAAACTATGATTGATTCTACCTAATGGTTCAGAAGGTTCTGAAAGTATTCACTTACTTACATAAGTACGAGGATTAAATTGTGTTTTGTGTCATAGAATATTTTAATTCGAAAGGCTACTAAAAATTTTATTTATGTAAACTCGTATCACAATAACATTTTGCCCGGACACTTTCCGGACGCTCTCCAAAGTTCCTAGAGTAAATCCCGGAAAACCTGGACGGTTGGCTACCCTAGTCAAACCAATCCTTTGTTTCTATATGAAGCAAGTGTATGCACCTGTCATCTTCACAGTTCATTGTAAACTACTTAACCATCTTTCCCATTTTTGCAAAATTAGTACAAATTGCCGACATACCTACCAGAGATCATAAAAGGATTTTTTTAGTATCTGTTTTTCTTGATGATAGAAACATGTTCTTTCTATCAGTAATATCAGCATTATAAAATACAATGTTTTCATATGTATACCTTGTCTTCTATTAATATAATGCCCAAAATAACAATATAATATTTTTTCTACAAATTCAAAACTTTATTTATGCTAATAGGCTCCAAAGAGGAGTCTTACAAGTCTTATTTTGAGTCTAGCGACACTTCAGAAGTACCATCCTCGCCAAGAAGAATGCGTCGGAAGAAACTTGGCAGAAAGCGTTTTTTTTATGTGAAGTCATGGTTTTGTCTGAGTATGCAACGTTTCGTGCGATCTGCCAATCGCATTTGGAAATACTGGCATAACAATATTGATTAACAAGGTGACTGTTTTAAGATCGTAAGTACAGCTACACATAGTCTTGGTGTTTCTAAATCTGGTATTTATGGAACGAGTGGCCAACCTTTGTCTAAAACCGTGTTCAGACTGAATCAAAGCTCAAATTTTTCACTTGGTGTACCCACCCAAGACAGCGATAGTAAATTATAGACACTTATTATGATTGTGTATTATCCAAGAAAGCATTGCCATGTTTATGGTATGTGTATTATATGTCCGGCATATCTGCGCGAGATTAGATTGCAGAGCGCCATATCTCTGCGCGATTTACGCCCACGGTTGACCCACCGCGGACTGCGCGCAGCCCTGCGCCTGCGCCGAGCCCCATTATAATACGGAACGATCGGCGATAGCGTATCGCGACGAGTGCAGGTGTAAACTCTTAGACGAGCACCTGGACGGGAATTAGCGAAATAATATTTCATCGCGCGTCATTAGTGAAGCACGCCGTAATTGTTGTAGGCTCGCCGCGGCTTTTGTTCCGCCGTGGACTTCCCGGCGTGGTTTTAATTACCGCCGGCCGAATGCGTTAATGTAATCAAAGCTCGATACATCATACTCGCGCTATCTCCCCGCCTCGGCTTGATTAATAATTCTAATGAGCAGCGGTGCCTAAACGAGTTAATAAAACGTTCGTTTTTTACACCGCGGTGCCACTGGGAGCCGTAAACGGGCGCATCAATCACCGCTTTGTGCGCGCCGCCACAGCGCCTAATGATTGAGACGACGCGCGCCCGCGCCGCCGCGACACCGGCACATACTTAATTGCCAAACAATAATTATTCTTCAGTACCTAATTTCTTCCAACTGCGAGCTCGTAACCAAGGATCGTCACATTCACTTGAGCATAAAAACCATCCATTACATTTGCAAACTGTTCATAAACCAGTAGCTTAGCCCGCGGCTCACTGTTCAATGAAATAAAAACTGTTGGACAAGAATTTTAATTAGGTAGATTGATATCTATACTCGTAAACAAAATTCTGACAAAAACCACCGTCATATTCTGTGTTATGAAATATTTCTCATAGAAAATATTAAATAATTTAGGTGAACACCTGAGCAGGCCAAAAATTAGGATCACATACCACGTGACAAATGGCAAAGATTAGTGTGAATCACAACAGTTTATTCTGTAAAACTAGTGGGAACGGGCTTCGTCAAACACTATCAATCACGGAGCGCCCGCCGCGGGCAGAATTGCTTTAATTTGATAAAACGCAATTAGCTACCAAAAAGAAATCTAATCTGAAGACGGCTTACGTTTTTTGGCCGGTATAATTTTTGAGATGCGTTCCACTTGTCAATTATTAACGCTATAAGTCTGCGTTCTGTTTCTTTCATTTAATTTTGAGTTTATTTCGATGGTTTACTGTGCTATAGAGCCATGTAAAGCTGAAATTAATAACCAATCCATATTTTCGGGAGAGCTTCTGTCTGAGATTAGGTGTAGGTAGCTGAAAGTAGCACGATTTACCTAATATTATTCACGGTACCTGGTGACCTGGTGAATTCAGTTTTCAGATCTGAAGGTATCTAATGCTGCGTGTATCTGCGTGATGCATCCACTTATTTGACTTATTATAATTAATTGTTTTAATTATTGCAAAGCTCGAGGCGGGCCGCAGCGCGCGCCGAGTGGAACACCGGCTTAATGTCTAATTCTCCGCGCTACCAACAGGTGGCAGCAGTGCAGCCGCGGCTTTTCAAATCTGACAGACGCCATTGCCTTTACGTCAAAAAGCCGCGAATAAAATTAATGATGTTCGCGCCTTAATGACGTCTCACGACGCCGCTCCATTGTATCCGTAATACAACAATTATTAAGATCATTTATTAAGTTTATTGATCTTTTAACTTAATCTTTTATTTCGTAATTTAGTTCCATGTGAGCTGCGAACTCTGAAAAAAATATCTCATATGCAGAGGCACTTTTTGGACTATTTTTGTCATTATACGGCGTGATGTGAGCGGGTCTTTGAATGTGGAAGCAATTACTGCCCCGCATGTGGTTTGATTATGTACGACGGTTCATTCCATCTAGCGGTGAGGCTATAAAACGCTGGTAAAAACATTACTAAAACCTTTGCCGATGGTAGTTTTTAAGCTTCCGTTGCTAAATTGAAGTTGATATTAAGAGCTATTGTTACAATTTAGGTAGGTTGGTGTTTTTTATGTTGCTCTTGAACATTAGGAGAATGAAGAGCTTTGTGAGATTTTGTGGTTGAATGCTAATGCATCGTGAGGGGAGGAGTGACAGTTAGGGAATGTATGAAGCTAAGTTTGTGTATGCAAAGATGTTGATGCGGCGGCGGTTGCTCCTAATTACGAGTTAGTCGACAGTTAGCCTTTGAAGCTGGAAACTTCGGCGTCTTACGGCTAATAGCTGTACTTGAACCGTGATAGATTTTGAATATTTCTCATCACATCAACTAGGACCTACTTAGTGACTATGTGCAAAACGGAAGGTCCTTTGGTGGTTTTTTAAAGGTACTGAATAATATTTTTAATAGGATAAGGTAAACGTCAGGATGCTCGACACGTTAACACAAAAAGTTTCATTTGGGTCGCAATATTATGTTCTTTTGAAGGTACATCTAAGTAAAACTATTGTGTGTATTCTGGAAGATAAAAATAATAAGTTCGTAATTGTCTTCACATCGAAACTTTACAAGGTTACGATAAATGTTAGCCAATTCGATTGCATGAGTATATGTCAAGTACGTAATTTTGCATGAAAGTTCCTATTTTTTGTATTTCTTTACATTGAACCACAATATTATAAATACAAAATGAATATGTATAGATATGCAATTATCGTTAAAAACCCTTTGAAGTACCGCACTTTACTGTAAAGTAATCTCTAATCTGTAATCTAAAGTAAATCAGAGCAAGCAAATTTTTAACTGACTAAGAATTAGGAGGTTGTCAGTTCGGCCGTATTTTTAAACGACCTAAAAAGAAGTTTAGCAATTCGGCTGTTTTTTTATGATTGTATGTTTATATTCCTCATAACTTCTATACGGGTGCACTGATTTCGATGGTTCTTTTTGTGTTTGATAGGTAATGGCTTCCCATTGGTCTCATTTTAATTTATTTTTAGTGTAAAAGTGGGGGCTACATCCGGATCATTATCGACGTCTTACCCGTTACTCCTGACGTAAAGCAGCAGTGCGTGGAATATTGTGTTTCAGAGGCTAAACACAGGTTTTAGGAAATCACGCAAGGTACGTCGGGATCGCTATCACCATCTTACCCGCTACTCCTGCTGGAAAGCAGCATTGAATACACAGTTGTGTTCCAGCATGAAAGGCAAAACATCCCGTATAATTACTAAAGTATTGCTCGACTCATCACACCTCTAATCTGTTTGGACGCATACAACACAATTTCCACATCTTGAAGATTAAGGTCAGATATAAATTTAAAGTAGGTACAGTAAAATACATACATCACGCTTGTATTCCCAATTGGCCTCTACAGTTCGCCTCTTACGACATCCATGGAAGAAACGGAGAGGTGTTATTCTAAACCCAAACCCACACCGCAATTTTGAAGAACTCTTTTGGGTTTGATAGGGAAAAAAAGAGTTTCAGTTCTAGGTATGCGGAACTGGCAATTTTTTTTTCTATTTTTGTTTGAAAATCTTAATGCGGTTGTACCTACGCATAAATCTTGTTATTTGGACTGAATAGTGAGAAACACTTGGATGAAGATATTATGTATGAAGAAACGATATTATCTTCTTGTGTCTCTGTTATACGGTTCGGACCTTAGGTAGGTACATAATTGGTGTTTAGGAACGGAACTACAATTTAAAATTAAAGATGCGTTAATACTGCTCGTTTACGCTACAAACAGCATGAAACAATTTTAAAATATAGCTAGTTCGGTAACTTTTCTAGCAAACGCGCGTTTCTCGGTTTACCCGGTATTTGAAGTACCCAGTGCAAGTTACCGCGTACTTGTTAGTCGGTACTAAGATCTAATAACAATAATCGATTACGAACATTTGCTCGGTATCGGGGCGAGGCAAGCTGCAGCGCATTACAGCTAACTAATGCTCCAGCGGTCACGAGCAAAACAGCAAATCACCGCTCGTTGCGAACAAATTAAGACGCGGAAAACACGTCCTACAAAATTATATCTAACAACGGAAAATTAATGCCGCAAAATAATTTTCACAACAAGGAATCGATTTCACAATAATTGTGAAGCATTATATCCAGGGATCATAGACGTATTCATCGGTAATTTTGAGGCACGACTGGAAACCGGCGCAATTAGATGCAATCGTGTCGGAATTATTGTAATAACCGAAAAGGATCGATGTCTAACGATCGGCCGTCGATCGGCGGCGGCGATTGGCCGGCCGCACGCCAATGCGCGCGCGCCCGATAACGTAATTACGCAGCGGCGCGCTCGCATTCGCCTCTATTTTCAGCTTGAGACGGCTCTGAAAACGCTGCGCTTGCTCATAACGTTGCTTTTGTCACCAAAATATAAACAAGGTAGATGTCTGGGTGTTGGACATCTTAGGAAAATGTTTCATTTGCGTCGAAATATCACGTTTGTTCATACATACATCTACACAAAATTGATGGGGGTATTTTTGAAGTTGAAACTCTATTTCAGTGAGCTTGAGACAGCTCTGAAAATGCTGGTATTTCCTCGTAACGTTGCTTTTGTCACCAAAATATGAATAAGGTTAAAGTTCGGGTGGTAGACACCTTAAGAAAATGGTTTATTTTCGTCGCAAAGATTGCGTTTGTTTATACTTAGGTACCTACATCTACACAAAATAGAAATTGATATTTTTGAAGTTGAAACTCTATTTTCAGCTTGAGACGGCTCTGAAAATGCTGCGCTTGCTCATACAGTTGTTTTTGTCACCAAAATATGAATAGGGTTTAAAGTTAGGGTGGTAGACACCTTAACAAAATATTTCATTTGCGTCGCACAAATTAGGTAGGTAGGTTTGTTTATACATACGTAGGTACATCTACACAAAATCGATGTGGGTATTTTTCAAGTTGAAACTCTATTTTCAGCGAGCTTGAGACAGCTCTGAAAATGCTGCGCTTGCTCTTATCGTTTTTTTTGTACCAATATATGAATAGGGTAAAAGTTCGGGTGGTAGACACCTTAACAAAATATTTCATCTGCGTCGAAATATCACGTTTGTTTAAACATATATCTTACGCAAAATCATTGTAGGTACTTTTCAAGCTGAAATAATTACAATTTTTTACTGGAATTTGTGTTATATAATAATAAGATCATATATGAAAATAGCTCAAAATTAGCAGGCAGGTAGGTACTATAATGTTAGTCAATTCGATCATATGAATACCTATTTGTCAGGTGATTTTGTTAATAACAAGTTCTTTTTTTTATACATACAAAAATCACGCCTGTATTCCGAAATGGGGTAGGCAGAACACATAAAGCGCTACGTAGGCAAAACAATGACTGTCACGTTCCGTGGCCACTTTTAGCGTATTATTTAAGATAAGCTGGCAGGCATAATACTGACAGATTCTGGCCTGTCACCTAAAATATACCTTAATCTATTTCCTTAGTCGCATCGGCGAGGTTTTATTCTGAAAGTTCTGAAACCGACACAACATCGCATCTATTTTGGAATGTAAAATACTTACCAAAGCTAGGTAGGTACCTACAATGTCGAACACTGAGACGTTTACCTTAAATAGTTCGATTAGCGGTTGTTGCAAGACTTCCAAGTACCTAATTATTGAAGAGCTCTTAATTGCCTGTGTAAAAAAATAGCCCTCTCATCTAGCTTGAGTTATGACTAGACCCCGTTATCTTGTCGCAAAGATTTTGTTTTTCAGTAGAGTATGAATAATTGTTTTATCGACTATATAAATGTCGATACTTTTTGACACTGATAATTTTCAAGAGGTGTCACTACCTATGTACTATTTATTAGATACTTTTGTATTAAGATAAAATAATAATAAACGAAGAAATAAAAGACTAGGGACCCTAGGGTGAACACTATCATAATAACTCAAATTTTTTCCACAATAGAGACGATAAACTTTACGCAACTATACATCGTCAGTGTAAATAAAGGTTATATAGGGATTTTCGTGATGTCAAACAAAACGTTTTAATTGAATTTCAGTATTTACTTAAAATGAGAAAATTCAAGTGCATCAACATCGATATAAAGAAGGTCGATAAAAAAATTCATACTCTACTGAAAAAAAAAACTTTGCGACAAGATAACGGGGTCTAGTTATAACTACCAAGCGAGCATCGCTGAGCGAGCAACGCCAAGCGAGTACGGCTGAGCTAGTTTTTATCGCTCTGTGAGAGAAACTTTCTTGGAGAGATCTCTTTCCTCTTTTACAAACATAGGACACTTAAGCCAAAGATACATTAGGGGACATGTCGAGCGATGTAGCGCGACGTCGCCGGACATCGCTCGACATGTCGCGCGGATATAAGTCGCGGTCGCGCGACAAATGTCGCCTAATGTATCTTTGGCTTTATCTATCATTCGTTTCATGGGCGAGAAAATCACCGATAGCTGATCGTTTACTCGCTCTTGGTGGGACAAGTGCCTTAAGCTGGTATCTCGAGGTTGCATAGATGCTCTCCAACAATGTATGTTAAAGGCTAGCACAAAACGGAAACCTATCATAATTACTGGTACCTATACAACAATTACCCATAGAATACGCGTATTATAGGTATCGTGGTCACGTAGAATCCACCGCGTGTATTAAGAGTACGTGTCTTGAAGCCTACGGACGTGCATTTAAGCGGCATGTGCAATGTAATGTGCAGTCTCGGATTTTGATGAAGGCGTTGTTAATTCGGCCTATTAAAGTTGGCCTTGTGTAGCGCTAGTACCTACCTACTTAGAGCCCGTTTCTCCAATGTCATATGAAATTAAGGGTGAAAATCTAAGTGGCCATAATTTTGATATTATTGCCGGGTCTTTTACTAATACGCTTAAAGTTGCTATGTTCTTAATTAAAATATACATACACATACATACATATTCTCACGCCTGTACTTATTCCCAAGAGGGGTAGGCAGAGCACATGAATTCAAAAATCCAGTGCCACGTTTAGCAGTTTCAGGGTAACCAGATGGTTAAACGTGATATTGCAGTGACAGGTTGCTGGTCCATCGCCCACAATACACTAACCCTGTCCCAGAGTCGACCTCTTAAGACACCCACGGGAAGAAAGGGGGAGGTGCTATTCTAACCCGGCACCACACAGGACAAAATATGACATAAAAATATGTCTCATTTCGGCTTAGCTTGCTGTGAAAATTAATTAATTAACGGCGTAGTACATGTAAAACTGTCTTCCTAAACAAATACATACATGCATCACGCCTGTATTCCCAAACGCAGGCAGAGCACACGAAACGCTACTTAGACAAAACAACTTAACAAAATATGTAAGTACCTATACTAAATTTCTTATTATTTCAGAACTGGATTAAGCACCTTCTTATTTTCTACGAATTTTCTTATAATGGCCGTACGTATATTAATCTACAAATAAAGGAACTCGTTCGATATTATTTGACAAATTAACCTTTAGGTCGATCGGTTAATTTCGCAGTAACAATTAAACTCCGCATTTGAATGCCTTGTTATTTGCGATAAGATAACCTTTAACGCGTTAACGCAAGGGCAAGCAAATTATTATGCTTTTGTTTTAGCCGACGTAACGTATTTTATTTAAGTGGTCGCATATGTCATATTGTAATTATTGTACGACACCGCAGTTCTTGAAAAAGCGGAGCGGAGGCACGCCATCTGCGGTTGTTGTGACAAAAAATTACAGTCAGGTAAATGCAGGCATGCCTACAATAACTCGCTTTTGCTATCGCTGTATAATTGGCGAGATATTGGCAGATAGAGCTTAACAAGACTTTCCTAATGACGGTCACGTATCAGTGTGGTAAAGTCGATTGATTTTGCTGCACAATATTCTTCAGGGTAGGTGACCTGCTTGTGTAGCTACCTACTGTTTATATTATTCTGTTTTATAGCAAATTCGTCTTAATGGAA
>BHDV01003579.1:91649-130799 GCA_005406045.1 Adoxophyes honmai | reverse complement strand
AAACAATGTAAACAATCTTGACGTGTCTTTTTATTTAAACATACACTTTATAAATCGAAATCTTTACATTTTACAATTTAGGTGTTTACTTTCATAATTGAATTGTATAGTGTAACGATTTTCATTTTTAGACTGTGTATTTCAACAAAAAGACATGTCAAGATTGTTTATATTGTTTTAACTACCTAAACCGATAAGGTATAGGTACCTGTTTCTCGCAATAAAAGGTAGCCTCTATGTCCTTTCTCATAGTCTGTGCTAAATTTCATCAAAATCGGTTGAGAGGTTTAAGCGGGAATGCGTAACAGACAGACAGAGTTACTTTCGCATTTATAATAGGTATTAGTAGGGATTCCTCGAATTGCTTGTGCGTATGCAACAGTTTATCATAAAGCACTAAATCACCAACATTCATTTTCAAATTTACGTTTGAGTTACCAATTTATACCTCTATAAAACTCAACAAACATTGAGGTGAATTCTGAATTCAATTGAAACTAAGTAAGTACCCTACCTATCACTATCACAAATATTGAAAGAATCAATAAGTTTATCACCCATCGGGAAAACTCGGAAAATGACGGGTTTCGGAGTATTAATGGGTCATTGTCAAGCCTGGCAATTTTTTTCGCCAAAAAATGAAACACGTGATTTATTAAAATCAAAGGTATATTACGACTCTTACTCTAACGTGCAACAGATCTGAGTATCATTCAGAGATCAATTATTCGATTAAAACGATTTAAAACGAAATAACGATATTTCGGTTCCACCGAAAAGACTAATATGTCCACCAAGTGGACTAATTATGTTAATTAATAATAAATAAACAAAACAAAAAGCGGTAAACATCTTAAACAAAAATAACGTTTATGATATATTGTCATAATCATGAACAATCAGACACGTAAATACATTCAAAAAGTATATAAAAAATGTTTTGTGTCTGTCTACCGAAATGACAATTCTTTTCGGTGGACCAAATATGCCTTCGTCCTCCGAAGTCTAGGAAGCCTTCAAGCCTTCAAGAAGCATGTATGACAGTAGGGGTTTGTGGGTCTTCCTTGTATTAACGTTGACGTATCCAAACTTTCATAATATACGTCCAAAAATTGTATACTTTTATGAACATTTTTTTCAATCAACAAACAGACTGCACTCACTAATTTTTAATGGTTGCTGCATTCTGAAGTCATCAACTTCTTTCTTAGTAAGTAAGTTTCTTTGCTTTCAACATTTTTCTGCTTTTCACTGCAATACGTTCACCCATTTCGTGGTACTAAAATAACTGGAATCGAAGGCGGTATTTTGCGTGCGATGTACTTTTAAGTTTCTTTTTGTATATTGATTTTTTTTCTGCATCGTCGTGCATCATTCCATTTTTCCTCCAAAGCTTATTTTGTATGTTTTTGTTAAATCTTCTACAGTTTTTTTTACCTTTACAGAATTTACGTTTAAACATTCACTATTCAGTCACTAGTCATTTACGGATAAAACAAAAAAGGAATCAGAAGCTAGTTTTTAAAGTTATAATAAAAAATTAAACCAAATTACAAGAAATCAATTAAAATACAATCATTTATCGTTTGGGTGTACAAAAAGTCCACCAAAAAGACGTCCACCGAATGGACTTTTTCCGCAATATCATTCACAACACCAGCCATTTAAAGGATTATTCAAAAGGCAAGGCATATTTACAATGTTTGAATGCTTAACTAATTATTAAAAACGTTTGGTGGATTTATAGCGATTTACTTACAAAATACAGCAGTAACCGGAAAGACAATTCAACATTGTCACACACCACAACACACCACCAAATATTCTTGTTAACACAACAATATCGTCTGCTGCGCACAACTCACGGCAAAATGGCTGCTAACAGGGATAGTACGATAGTGAATGAGTTAAATTATATGTCCCGGTCTATTCATTTGACATTTCCCTAATTTTTCTAGAATTTAAAGTAATGTCCACCAAAAAGACAAAAAATGTTGTGACAAGATTCAATGATGCAAAAAATGTGTTTTATTTCCATCTAATTTTTTAAATCCTAATAATGTTAAATGGAAATCATACATAGATTAGGGAAAAATGGCATTTTTGTACAATAATAAAAGAGATGTATTTTTTTAAAGCCACATTCTGTTAACAAGTGGAATCCGGACAGTCCACCGAAGTGGACTTTCAGTTACATTTGTGGTGATAAACAAAACAAATAATTACATTTTTGGAAAATATGATATAGTATAGTCTAGTACGTTTCCTGTACTTTATAGTTATGATGTAAATTGAATGCAACTATTAAAAATGTCTTATATATTACAAATGGACATGTTTTTTTTAGGGTTATGACAATGACCCAAATAAATTGGATAATTGAAAATTGAAAAGCCTAGGTTTTTACATAAATAAGTATGTACCTATGTTGTGTACTTGTCAGTTTAAAATTTTAAGGCAAGGCAGGGTTCCGCTAGCTGTTACTCTTGAAAAGGTTGCTGTAATGCGGTATCGTTCACACGCGCGTCTCAAGCGGACAGCAACTGCGCTCGGACTGGTCCCAACTGTTCCGAGCAGTGTTGCCAACGGTTTGTCTAGCTCCCCGCCAGATTTTCTTCCAAAACCACCAGAAAACCACTAAACTGTTCAAAATCTGGAAACCACTAAATTTCCCACTAAAATATTTTCATCGATTATGGCATGAAAAGGTATCTTCTAGCATAAAAATGTGTCTCAATGAAAAATTGCGTAAGCAATTTTAGATAAAAATCCTCTGATAAAATCCAACAAAAAAAACCACCAGCCACTAAATGCAAATTTACACCACTAACTGGGGTGCCAAAACCACTAGATTTAGTGGTAAATCCGTTAAGTTGGCAACACTGGTTCCGAGATATCGTGTCTGTGAGCCGTGTCTATATGCGCGTTGCTCGAGTGCACTTTGTGAGTCGACTTCTGTACGTTTCGTATGCTCTACCTACCCCATTTGGGAACAAAGGCGTGATTGTATGTAGGTATGTATGTATCCATTGAGAAAGTTTAGCTCGAGGTACTTGTACTATTATCTATTCTGTGCTCGAGGTCACAGACACAACACGACGCGACTGCACAGCGCAAAAGGGTAAATATTCGTGCGTTTGAACCGCTGTCATTATTCTCAACACTTTTCTTTATCAGATTTCTTAAGAAATTGATACAATAAGTGTGTTATATGTATAGTGTCTGTGCCTTATAGATAGGTGCACACTAGTCTATTATATACCGATTTCTCAAAGAATCTGATAAAAAAGTTCTGAGAATAATGACAGCGGTTCAAACGCCCGAATATTTATCCTTTTGCGCTGTGCAGTCGCGTCGTGTTGTGTCTGTGACCTCGAGCTAAACTTTGTCAATGGATACATACATACATACAATCACGCCTTTGTTCCCAAATGGGGTAGGTAGAGCATACGAAACGTGACATAGACAAAACCATGATTACGACTATATCACGCTTCACAGCTACTTCTGGCATTGGTTTAGGTCTGCAAAAAGATGGAAGAGGTGACAGGTTCCTTTAGGCCCTAAAGCATACCTACACCTATTTCCTTAATGCCATGTGGTGTCAGTATAGAATAAAACCTCTCTATTTTTTCCGTGGACGTCGTAAGAGGCGAGTAAGGAAACTTTGTCAATATGGAGCAAAAATTGGGCTCGTCAACCGCAACACCATGTCGTACCGTTTCCCTATATTTACGTAATTGCCTGCGGTTATTACCACCCTCAAATGCTTAGCGAAATGCGCCCGCTTTGGCATGAGCATTGCGAACTATAATCATGCATAATTTGTTTTGTATACTTGTCAATAGTACGTTTGGTTTCCTTGTATTTTAATGCGGTTTCCGTAGCTCAAGGCGTTTAAACCTTGCGTTTTTCTGCGCGTAGTACTTAAATAAGAGTTTATTTCAAGTGACTTCACATGTTGTCAAAGAAAGCGGTCAACGGAGTTGTAGTAAATAATAAACGTATGCAGCTAGAATGTACGTCAAGGACTTTAATTCATGAGTGATGTGATGAGCTGATGAGTCACCATGGCACTATTTCATATTAAAGGTTTCATGGAAGCGTGGTAGCTCAAGAACAAAATTAATCTTTTCTACACATATTCTAGGAGAGTGAAATGTAACGAAAGAATAAATAATTAAAAAATAGTCTTGATTCATAACAAAATCCTTTCAACCAAACTAGATAATCGCTGAGAAACATATAGGAAGGTCAAACTGAGGACCTCCTTTAAAATATAGAGCTTATCTCTGGCTTGTAAAAATCAATGTGGAAAAAGCATGAAATATTAAACTGGTTTTTGTTTTAAGTTGGCCATTTGAGACAACCACAAGGAACCGCAAACGAGGTAGGCAGAGCACACGAAACGGCATCATAGTTAAAACCATGACCACGTTTAGTAGCCACTTTCAGCTTAATTATCAGGATCCAAGTTTACATAATTATAGACTACTGGCCCAGGTTGAAAAAAATATGGGTCATCTGAAACACTAGGTTATCTATGTAGAACGATATAAGAGCATAAAATAATAAGATTCAGCACTATGCCGTCACTTGTAAGCTGTCCAACTGAGTGCAGGTGAGAATTCAAAAGTAAAACCCTCGATTATTTCGCCTTGTCGCATGATTTTTGTACGGCGTTGCGGAATAATGGATTAGAACCGGTATTGAAATACATAGTATGAAACTGGTGCCGTATAAAAGGGTGAGCCACAAAGTCGGATTTTCTTTTTATTTTCCGACTATTTCCAGGGTAAAATTTGGTCGATTGTTTTTGCCGCCTAAAGTACACGTAAATCAATTTCTTTAATAGGTAGATACGACACCATGAGGAGCCTTTTAATGCAGTTGAAACATACCATACGTCAGATGATAAACACGTATGGTTGGAAAGTAGTGTATTCAAATTCATTCAGCCGTCTTTGAACAAAAGAGCTACAAACATCAAACATCCGTAGAAACTTTCACGTTTATAATAGAAGTAGGCTAGGATATTAATTTCTGTCCAATGTAGGGTAGTTTTAGGCGAGGAGCGGCGACACGGCGGCGCAGGCGCCCGCGTGGGCGCGACACGTAAGAACCATTTGTTCCGATGACGACCGACGCGGTTTATAATAAAACCCATTTACCGTGTCCGGCGACAAACATCTCTTGACTCATGGATATCTTTGTAGCCTCAATGAAAAGCGTCAAACCTTTTTTTAAGTGTTCCTAATTCGAAAAGCGTTTCGATTTTAATCTTGTTTTTTTTTTCGACGTAGAAATTTTTTGTTTATGATTTATGATTTATTAATGGCGGCGGTTGTAAACAGCGTAAACAGGCATGGATTTTGGTCGATATTTAATGATACTGGTATTAACCTTAGAATATTGAGGTATCAATTTACATTATCTTTGTGAATATCGTGTGTCTTTCGAATTTCCTGTACGTCAAGTGTGTTCAATTCGATGGTGCAGTCGTTAACGAATTCGTTTGCGAGTTGTCGCGGAATGTATGGAGATGGTATGGAGAGTATGTAGACTTGTCGACCGTGGCAGTTGCGCAAACGTTCCGCTGGCGGCGCTGTCTCGGTTTCCATACAATTTTGCGATAACTCGCAAACGAATTCGTTAACGACTGCACCATCGAAATGAATACACTAGACGCTCTGTTCCTATTTTTATCTAACCAAAATTTAAACTTAAAATTGTTCAAATCCCAAAATTTTAAATGGTTAATGTTATGCTCTGCCATCTTTGGACGGTGGTATTTTTCCTTAAAGCAAGCATAATGTCGAGCGTCGAGGTATCAAAATGTAGTCGAGTTTAGTTTTCATACTTATCATACAACAAAATAGAAACTCGTAAACAGTCTCAAAATTGCACTCAGGAAAATACATTCTGAATTAAAATTTTAGACAAAGTGTGAAGTTACGCTGAAATGACCAATATCCAAGTGAATAAAAAAAGCCTCGAGCGTTAAAGCCGCGTTGTCTTGGCCGTGCTCACACAGGGGAAATAATTGGCGTTTGAAAAAATACAGGAAGTCATTAGTGGCGAAACAGGCGGCATCTATTTCACGGGCTCGTTGGACTGATTCCATAGGCGGCTGCTGCTCACACCGGATCTTCCTAATTACAAAACCGGGCTATTTACTTTTTCTTCTTCTTCTTCTTCTACCTTATTCTCATGTTCAAAGACCAGGCGAACGTAGCGTAGGACGTCCACAGACTCGGGGAAGTGGATGATCATTGTAAGGCGGTTGGTAAGTGTTGGTGGATGAGAGAGTAGCCGAATATCGTTCTTAGTGACGTGCCATAGAAGAGGCTTTCTTCTAAGGTATAGTGGTCGGAAATAATCTTGGTAAGATTTTAAGTGGCGAGGGTAAGTTTGTACATCACTTTTACCCAAATATTATTCTAATAATTAATGAAAACATTTCAATTGCAGATATTAAGTAGATACAAACAGTTATAGATCAAGTAAGTCTAACCAAATAATGCTGACCTTAGTAGGATTCACGATCAATTCACGTATAGGTAGACATTAACAATTTACACAACGTGAACTGCAATACATTCCAGTTGGCAAAATTATTAGTAATTACTTTGCTTCTTGCATGTGAAGTGGCGAGCGCGCGTCGGTGTGAGCGGCGGCCGGAGTCGGATAGTCGCCGCTAATAAGCAATGCGTCCTCGCAATTTGACATTTCAGACATTTTAATTCACTTTTAATTCGCCTTATGAATAGCGCTTTTACGCGGTTTGTACATCATTTTGTGTTCATTAATATAAAATTAATGTCCCTCGTTATACGTGGGCAGTGAGTGAGAAGGCCGTTAGCGATCTATGACATCTATTGTTGAAGGCTTTTTGTGTTGTATTTTGAGTGGATTTTCTTCTCTTTGTGTCGAATAGGATTGTTATGGACACTATTTGAATGGAAAATGTTCGTATGAGTACTCCGATATAAACATAAGAGCCTCATTTTGTTGCCTTTCCAATGACACGAGGCGAAGCAACATTATTCAGCCCGACGCTCATACGTTTATGGCGTACTAAAAGCAATCATACCCGCAATAAATGTTTATAAAGATAAGAATATTCAACTGTTAATTACGAAACTAGTTCGAGAAGTCCATTCGCGGACGGCCGTTCGATAATGATCGTTTTATTCATTGTTTAAGCAACAAATCAGTTACGAAGGAAGGATTGAAACACAAGCTGCATCATAAATCGAGTATTTGTGAACGACACCCATAAAACCTTTATGATTAGTCAAACTGCTAGCGTGGACGATTCATTATGGGCCATTATGCGTCGTGTTTATCGACTTACTCTCTACAAGCCAATAAAATAACGAACGACCGAGATAAGAGCCGGACAGTCGTCTAATCTCCGGAACAAGGGTCACTAATTCGATTGTGGTTTTGGTCGAGCCTTTTTTGGGGTTTACGACACAAATTGAAGTGTTAAAAAAACTACAAATTGGCTTTTTCGAGGGCCATTCATTAGTCCGACGCTGAATGGCGCTGGTTGTCTCGTTTTCGCTCAATTAGTTAAACGGCGACTCGAGTCGCGCTCGTCGGGCGCCGCGGCTCCGTCCCGCACGTGAGAACACCTCCGACCGCTGGCACTATCTCGGCTGACATGCGTACAATAGCTCCGCGCATTCGGCTAAGTGGTTTATATTTTATGCGCGCCTGGTCCCGGTGTAAACAGATACAATCCTGTAGATGCTTATTTGATGGGTAAGGACTTAAAAACAACAAGGAATTAAATTTGGATTGGTAATTACGTTTTTTGTATAGTTTATACAATTAAAAATTATAGCTTTTGAAGTACATATATTTTGTGTTGTTGGTGGATCGATGTGTATGTGGAATATTTTAAGACGGGACACGGTTGGGTCGGGGTCATCGGGACTTTTTTATTTGGGTCATTGTCAAGCCTGGCAATTTTTTTCGGCAAAAAATGAAACACGTGATTTATAAAAATCAAAGGTATATTACGACTCTTACTCTAACTTGCAATAGAACTGAGTATCATTCAGAGATCAATTATTCGAAAAAAACGATTTAAAACGAAATAACGATATTTTGATTCCACCGGAAAGACTAATATGTCCACCGAGTGGACTAATTATGTTAATTAATAATAAAAAAACAAAACAAAAAGCGGTAAACATCTAAAACAAAAATAACGTTCATGATATACACCGTGGGCCCGAGGAACCCGACCAACTTTACCTATCGATTTTAGAGCCTATTTGCAATGTATAATGTACTATGACATGTAGTCCAATTACGCATAGTTACCGAGATATTAATTATTTTAACCAGATCTAACATTTTAAAATCTCCAGTCTAACACACCCTAAGAACGTCATTTCCCTAGCGCCACATGCGTCGAATAGCCGAACTAAACGTGTAGAATACATCGTAAAAACTTTCAAAACATGTACTATTTGAAGTATTTCTGGCCAGTTCCCATGGAAAAGTTTGGATTCCAATTGAAAAAGGTTTTAAATTCAAAATCGTGAATATTTATTTTAAAATGATTTAAGTTGTAATGAATTATGAAGTTTAAGGGTAGTTACGTAACTAGTATTTATCCTACCTACTTTAAATTTGTATCTTCATCTTTTATTTATCAAAAATACTCTTCAGTTGTCTGTGCTTTATCGCGAGAGTGCAAACTACGTTAATAACTGGCCGTTACCTAGGTTTATGGTTAATGTGACTGACATGTCAACGTTCAAAAACAATACTGGTTGTCACGTCACGCTAATCAAACTTAGACCAGTTTTGTGGCGCGGGAAACTTCGATCTACCAATGATAAAAGAGATATTTTCGCGCGCTAAGCGCTTGCGTTGTGATTGGTTATTGTATTGATTGATAGATGTCTAGCACACTAGCGCCAAATGCGTCGAGTAGCCGAACTAAACTAAAGATTTGTTCACAAGGAAGTCCCAACTTTATTAATTAATTTTGTTCTAAAAAAATTTTTTTTTAAGATACTTGATTGGACCTATGTTGATATAACATTAATTGCTCGTTATATGTTCAGGAGTCCGCTGTATCAATCTGTCGGGTTCCTCAGGCCCACGGTGTATTCTCAAAATCATGAACAATCAGACACATAAATACATTCAAAAAGTATGTAAAAAATATTTTGTGTCTGTCTACCGAAATGACAATTCTTTTCGGTGGACCAAATATGCCTTCGTCCTCCGAAGACTAGGAAGCCTTCAAGTCTTCAAGAAGCAGTATGAAAGTGGGGGTTTGGTGGCTCTTTCTGGTTTTAACGTTGACGTATCCGAACTTTCAGAATATACGTCCAAAAATTGTATACTTTTATGAACATTTTTTTCAATCAACAAACAGACTGCACTCACTAATTTTTAATGGTTGCTGCATTCTGAAGTCATCAACATCTTTCTAAGTAAGTAAGTTTCTTTGCTTTCAACATTCTTCAGTTTTTCACTGCAATACGTTCACCCATTTCATGGTACTAAAATAACTGGAATCGAAGGCGGTATTTTGCGTGCGATGTGCTTTTAAGTTTCTTTTTTTATATTTTTTTTTTCTGCATCGTCGTGCATCATTCAATTTTTCCTCCAAAGCTTATTTTGTATGTTTTTGTTAAATCTTCTACAGTTTTTTTTACCTTCACAGAATTTACGTTTAAATATTCACTATTCAGTCACTAGTCATTTACGGATAAAACAAAAAAGGAATCAGAAGCTAGTTTTTAAAGTTATAATAAAAAATTAAACCAAAGTTCAAGAATCAATCAAAATACAGTCATTTATCGTTTGGGTGTACAAAAAGTCCACCAAAAAGACGTCCACCGAATGGACTTTTTCCGCAATATCATTCACAACACCAGCCATTTAAAGGATTATTCAAAAGGCAAGGCATAATTTACAATGTTTGATTTCTTAACTAATTATTAAAAACGTTTGGTGGATTTATAGCGATGTACTTACAAAAATACAGCAGTAACCGGAAAGACAATTCAACATTGACACCACCAAATATTCTTGTTAACACAACAATATCGTCTGCTGCGCACAAGTCACGGCAAAATGGATGCTAACAGGGATAGTACGATAGTGAATGAGTTAAATTATATTTCCCGGTCTATTCATTTGACATTTCCCTAATTTTTCTAGAATTTAAAGTAATGTCCACCAAAAAGACAAAAAATGTTGTGACAAGATTCAATGATGCAAAAAATGTGTTTTATTTCCATCTAATTTTTTAAATCCTATTAATGTTAAATGGAAATCATACATAGATTAGGGAAAAATGGCATTTTTGTACAATAATAAGAGAGATGTATTTTTTTAAAGCCACATTCTATTAACAGGTGGAACCCGGACAGTCCACCGAAGTGGACTTTCAGTTACATTTGTGGTGATAAACAAAACAAATAAATACATTTATAGAAAATATGATATAGTATAGTCTAGTACGTTTCCTGTACTTTATAGTTATGATGTAAATTAAATGCAATTATTAAAAATGTCTTATATATTACAAATGGACATGTTTTTTTAGGGTTATGACAATGACCCATTTGCCGATGTATTGGTATGCCTGTCATTACTGCCGATACAAAATGTCCCATATGTATGTTTGGGACGTATTGTAGTTTGTTTGTAAAAATATAGTGATTTCAAACGTCAATAAGGTAAGACATTATTTAAAACATATTTGTCTTTGAACATGAAACTACCGTGAGACTCACTCATGTTGAAATAGTAAACGGATAACTCACGTTTTAAAATTCGAGTTTAGCTCGACATGTTTCGGGCTAATTCGTAGCCCTTCATCTAGGGCTATTATAGTTATTATTTATATTTGTCTTTGTTATTTTTTACTTCCAAATCACATTCTATTCAGGTGATCATAAGCACAAGGAGTCATGCAAATATAAGGAACCTTACTATCTTACTGTACCTACACACGAGAATAAAATATGTAACTACCTATAGTCTCGGAATTAGTCACAATTGCCCGCTTTTTTCACATGAATAAATATTTTATGACAGAACTGCATCGATTTGCAAGACGTTCTTAAATAAGATCATGGCTTTATTAATATGAAGTGTCTTGTTATAAATAATATTTAGGTCCGCAACATAGCAACTTCTATGGTGGTCGGGAATAAATTCAGCCAGTTATTTTGTGTTAGAGGTAAGTTTAGTTCACGTATCTCTTTTACCTGGAAAAAGCGATGCGCGAATTTGCCCCTATCACTTAAAATCTGGCAATAATTATTGCCAACCACTAAAATTAAGTAAACACACACTGTCTGTATATTACCTATGTATTGATTAAGTTATTACTCATTGGTACAGTCGAGTTCATAAATATATGAGCAGAAAAATGACCAATATGTATGTAAACTTTAGCACCTTATTGTCAACGTCATAAAGGTGTACAGATATTTTTGATCCCTCAGTTTTACTCATATATTAATGAACTCGACTGTACAATAATGACGGTGTTAGTATGTCTAAGCTAGTGTTATACAGACCTAAGCTGATATATCTTTAGTCCCCTCTTGCGACATCCACGGAAGAAATAGAGAGGTTTTAGTCTAAGCACGATACCACACTTAAGTAAACAAAACACAAAATACAGAAAAGTTACTAAAACAAGGTGTTGAAGTAGGTACAATGGGCACTTATCTCACTCTTATCTTACTTGAAGTAGGGTAAGTATGTTTATGCCAAATGTAACTTAAAAGTGGGTACAGAAAATTTTTGCAAAAATGAAAAGTCATTATAATTAGAAACTTTTATTTTAGACCGGTAGGTAGGTACACATTGGCAGGATCGGCAAAATACTTGCGCCACAGATCCACCATCCGTATTAAAGTCCATTTAAAATTTATAATAACTTAAATTGAACACATTTAGCGTATCGCGAGTGTAGTTAAAGCTGTATAATGGCGTTATCTCAGGGCCGGCACTAAATTGGGATGTCTGCGAGGCGTGGCCTTATCAGTTTTGTCGTGTTCATCTTGAGTTGTGTTAGGCTTTACTCGGGATATTTACGCGCGGGCGCGGGCCTACACGCGACAATGTCGGAAACTTACGGCCGACGTGCGCCAGAGGAACGCCGCCCTCCGCGCTGTTTCCAACAGAAAACTCAGAAATAGCGAAATTTCAACGCCTCCTCGCCACGAACAGCGAAATATAAATATTACCCCGTGTTTGTTTATTTATGGGAGTAATGGATTGGAAGGATAAACGGCGATGATCGCCGATCGATCCCGCTAAGCGACAACCCTTGCCGGACGCATCGGATTGATAAAGCGTTTTTTTGATGCTTTTTCTCGTTTTTTACGCCTTATTGTCCGTGGTCCATTGATAAACCGGACAGGTATACGTACTCAGACCGGCGCCAACATTCCTCGCGCCGACCTCACACTTACTCGTGCCGTATAAAAAGGGGCATATTTTTTTTCTATTGGCTCTTTTTGGCCTTATTTGCGTCCCTTTGTGTCCGTCGCGGTTGTTTATTTTGGTTATTAGCGCTGGCTGGAGGAAGTGGACGTGATAAACCTATTGGGCCTAAGCGTTTTATTGTACCAATTTTCGATGTCCGTTTCACTTTGATATTGAAGTGTTACTAGAGCGAGATGAGGCACTGTTATTTACTTAAAGATATGACATGATCTCCATTAGCACCTCTTTACAAATGGTCGCTGCTCTACTTTGGCTCTACATTAACGGAAAATTTGGGCCTTTGTATTTATTTTGGCTACGAAAAACTTTAAACAAGAACACCTGAAGTCTTTTGGTGACTGAATTATCAATTTACCGTACCAATACATCAAAACGCGTAAACAACACACTACCGTAAAATGTCGGCAATTTTTATGAATGGAAAAATGCCCTTGGCCATGTTTCGTGTAGGTCGAATTAGGAACAATTTAGCGAAGGCTGTCCCCGCCTCGGCCGCCGCGGCGGCCTCTTTGCCCGGCCTAATAGCTGCGTTTAGACCTAGTGCAATTTTGATTTATTTAACGAAAAGATCGTTTCCGGTCCTAAATGACACATTAGCGTTCATTCATCTTTTTTGCAATTTTTTTGTGGTAGGCTTCTCATCCTTTCTCGATTAGCTCGACAGTTTTTTGAACCCATAATTTAAAAAATCAAAATGGGTAAGTACGATAGTCTTCAAGCATGAGTCGATATTTTTAAAATCTGCGGGGCCTATAAAATAGCTGTTGTTTAAAATATCTAATAAAACGTATATTATCACTTGTATCTTGTATCTACATACCACTATTTAGCACGCTAATTACAAGTCGTACCTTTTCTATAAAAAGGAGAACATCTGTAGGTCTACGCACTTCGAGAGTGGTTGAATGAAATACTAAATAAATTACTTAATAATTGCACACGTAGGTACCTAGAGGTATAAGTTTTATAAAAACACGCGTGCGCGAATGCCACTTGAAATTTGTGGAAATTTGGCCACTAACTATTAGGTAACTTTAAGTTGCCATATGAATAAACTTCTAATTAACGCAAGACGATCAATCAAGTTACTGAGACCATGGATCTCAAGTTTCAAATTCATGACAAAGTTTTGTTTTGACATATTTTAACCGACATTTCTTTAGGTAGGTACTACTTTGAATGATCGATTCCCTGCTATTTTATGCATTTTTATTAAATTCACCGAGTGGGTACTAAGATAATGTTCGAGATTGAAATAAAAAACCACTCCGATTTCGAATTTCCCCTATGCCAGTTTGACATAGATTGTCCGTACCATATAGGTACTGTAGGAATGTAGGAATAGGTTTTATATAATGATGTAAATTCAAATTTACATCATTATATAAAACCTATTCCTACAGTACCTACTGTCGAACCAATTGATTCCTGACCCACCGTAGAACGTTGTCGGAATGAACGTAAAAAAATTTTCTTTGTCGAGCAATGTAATGCCAATGCCACTCGATGTTTACTGGAAATAGGTTCCACGGTGGGTCAGGAATCATTTGATCCAAGCAGATCGATGAGTACTGGACCTACAGCATTTGAATTAGCAAACCCATCTCGAACAGGTTATGATAAAAAGATAAAAGCGTGTGATCCCGTTTGATTTTCTTTTTAAATAAACATTTGCAGAGGTCTGTTTGGGGCTGCCGATAAACCGGTAGGTTCACGCTATTTGCACGGCCCCGAATTCCTCCACTTTGACACGACCTCGCAGTATTTCGGAACAAACTGTATAAAATGATACGTTTAATGGAATAGCAAATATCAGATGTTTATTTCATCCCGCTAGTAAACGTGTTGACGCCACCTTTTTATTTTTGGGTTTAGCCTCCGGTTTTCAGAAATGGCTCCGAGGTTTGGTTTGTTTTCGAAACGTATCTATAAATGCACTATCAGATTGTTCTGCTTGTCTTGTTGGTTGGGACGGTTTTTTAAAATAAACAATAATTCCTTGCCTGGCTGCGTGAAGCTAGATAGTATGATTAGCTAAATAAACATCTTGACATTTTTTCGACCGTCATTGATCTTAATGTGTAATTTATCTTTTGTTTTTGTAACTTATTATTATTACTGAAGACCTTAAAACTGTAAAGCACTTTGGATAAAACACACTTTGACCCTATAGGTACTTTTCCCAGCACTCAAAGCCTTAACACCAAATGTTAAATTGAAACCGTTGGACAAAAGCCCGAGGCGTTAAGGCGGTGATAACTAAACGCGACTCAACTTATATCAGACTCATTACCTCTCAACGACTGTGTCACCAAAAATATTTGATTTTGAATTATCCATATCTCCACACTTAACAATGGTGTGGATACGTGTGATGTCATCCTACTCCGGGCAGGTGTCATTAAGTACCTTTAACTTTGGTTTGGGATGTTTGCCGGCGTTTTACAGCTTGGTATCCTTAAGAAGCTCGGCTAAGGTTTAAAATCGTTGAGATTTTTCTTCTTGGTCGATAAGGGTGCGTGTCGCAGCGTTATCTGTGGCCCGGCGTGTGCAAGGTGACCGGTCCCGCCTGGGTATGCTGTGTAAGTACCAATAGTATCATCGTTTTTGGAATACCCAACTAGGAGACTTGGACCACACGTTTTTGTGACATTCAATTTTAAGGTAATGTTTACTGTAAATAATATCAAAGTATTACTGCATTTTTTGCAACACCAATTACTGCCGTCGTGAATGTCGTGTAATGATAAATTAAAAAATAAAATGGATCGTAGGATGTGCACAAATAAGTTCTTACGATCATTTTATGGTTATAAAATAGAAGTAACACTTGCCTAAGATTATTAGTAAAAAGACGAGAACCGTAGGTTCGGGTTACTTTGCCCAACAATAGATACTTTCTTTATTCAATTGATGAATTTTTCTATTTCTTCGTCATCCGATTAATTTGCTGTATTTTTTCGATATTTATTACTCTGATGTACCTAATGCGTTAATTTCGGTGGGCAAAGTCAACCTTTTTGGGGTAAAGTAAACCAAGCTTCCGTTATCCATATTCATTATTAATTTTCTTAACAAATGGATCCAAAACGTACAATACGGACATCTAATTTTTTGACAAAACCCTTTCAACGTTGAGACAATAATTGTTAAATAGCAGTGTTTGAACAAGAACAAAATTAGTCGCAAAGCGCCAAACCGATTAGTCCCGGCGATCACTCTCTGATTAATTTGTTAGAAGATCAATAGCGACTTTAATTAACCAATTAGCATATCAAATGCCGTAAAGGGCAGTTAGGCCGTACCGTAAACAAAACGTTAAAATAATGCCTACGCATGTTCATGCAAATAATTTAAAGCGAGCTGGGAGCGACGGCCGGCGCTCGCTAGCCGCGCTCCGCGTGCCAGCACGCTTGCCGAATCAAAAATTCTCACAGACCCCAACATTTAATTATACGAATGGTTATAATGCGATTCAAACGATTTATTTTCCATATAAGCACGTCACGTACAATTTAAATGATCGGTCATGGCCGAAAGATACCACGATCGCTCCTATTAACCTACGATCGGATCCAAATCGTATGAAATCAATTCGTATCGTGGATAAACACTGCAATCAAGGAGACTTGCATCTGTTAGATATGCAATCGGCGCCAGCCACTAAAATAATATGACACAGCCGTTTCTATATCTTTTTCACGTACCCAAAAAGAAACCCATTGATATAGCTATACAATTATGGCGGGTACGGCCAGCAGCAGTACAACATCGAAACAACGTTGAAGGTTTACTACTTTACGATAGTTGGGTAGTATTATACCTAGCTAATTGAACTAACTTCTAGGTATAGTAAATCTTTAAACAAAACAAACTTATGTTATACCTACATATATTTTGAAGGTTAACCTAAATTAATTAATTTATCTTTAATGATCAAAATATATTTAGTAACGAATACTTAATAGAACAAAAATAGACTTATCGCGACATCTGCCAAGGGTATTTTTTTACCAAAAAAGAGGATATCTAGACCTACATATCGGTCAAAGCTACACTTAGTCAAGTAGGCAAACGTATACTTCCTTAAAGTCTTACGTTTTTTTAGAAAGCAAAGGTACTTTAAACTTACTTTTTTTTGTGACTAGAAAAAGATCAATCTTTGATATTGTTACGAGTGGGGCAGCCTAGATTGAATAAAAACGGTAATACCTATCTCATATTTTATTAAAGCGGCACTCCGCATGCCGACGCTACGGCGGGATCAACGGCAGGCACCGTGAGTGGTTACTCATGCTTTCAGAGCTATAATTTGACAATATTTTGTGTCATTTGGGGTTTATTATTACTTACGGCATTACATGTCTGTGGATATAACGTTAATACCGGGACATCGCTGCCGCGGGGGCGATTAAGGGCACTAACCACAGGGTCCCCTAATTCAAAATTAAAAGCATCCTACAGCCTGATCGGCAACTAATAATAGCCTAATTTGAAGAAATGTCCCTGAGAAAATATCGGAATGTCATCCTATTGCTTAGATTTTTTCACGTAGAGCGAATGGTCCGCATTGAAATTATAGTTTTGAATTACGGGCATTTACGGCACGAAGTCGGATCATAATGCGGGTATAATGTCGTCCACGTAAACATAATTAATACGAGATTGCCAAGCTTTTGGGCTATCAGGGAAACCTGTAATCTTGGCTTTGGATCCACGCGAAGGTTAGAAGTTAAGTATGTTTCAGTTCACGTAAAGTTTATTTTCATTGGGCTTTTGATTGAGTTAAGCACCTGTCTTTTCGGAACACAAGGAAGAAAATCTAATTCATTGCTATGTAAAGTTGTACAGGTAAGAGAAGCTTTTAGAGTTTGTGTTTACTATTCAACAATGGGTATCACAAGACTACACCGATTGTAAGAATGAATTTTTCAGAAGCACGAACTCAATCTAAGCTGAGTGTATTCCGCGGAGGACGGCGGCATCTGTAAATCGAAGCGTCGTTTATGTGCAGCGCTCCTCATAATGCAGCAGGGCTCCGCAGGGCCGCCGGTCCCAGCCCATGCATACTAACACACTGTGTAATAAGTAGTCCGGTTTCGTGTCTCCCGCCTCCCTTTCTAGAGGACTTGAGCAATTTGGGATCCGTTTCAAATAAGTACAAGACAGAGGCCACCTAGGTTGGGAGTAGGTACCTACATAGATTCGCTCGTGCCTAATTATGAATGATAATGGCTCTCATTATTTAGCAAGCCACCAAAATAACTTTAATTTTCACTGTTACGCAACTTATAATTAACAGTTTTTGTACACATTTAACCTTAATTGTAATTACACAAAGAAAATATTTTAACAATAGAACATAAATTGCGGTATTAAACGCAAACGCGGATGTTTATCTTGGCTCCGTCTAATGTTAAAATAAATATCGTTATTAAAAAGCGTCACAAAACGGCCGTACCGAGTATTTTTTGCTGATAAAGTGACATTTAATGTCCGTTTGATGCAGAAATTTTTATTGTCATGGTACCTGAGTCATTATTTTATTAATAGCATTATAAATGGAGTTGAATTGTGATAGAAGAGGCTAATGAGGAAGTTTTTGTCGTGTCCTTTACCGCCGCCATGCGCCGCGCGGCGGCCACGCTCGAGCTGCGCCGGCCGCCAGTCAATCACGAGACGCCATTTTCGGGGACAATTTTCGAAAATATACGTATTCTGAACTCTTTTTATTAGATAACGAGCGCCGTCAAAATAGCGACCACTAATGAATGATACGTGGGGATGTAATAGCAGCCAATGATGCCTCATTTGGCCGCTACTTTCCAGTATTACGTCAGTTGTTTTCGTACACGACATATTTTCGGCCGGTTGCCATTATGCGGGTAATGAACTGAGAAACTATTTTATTTTCAAATAGTACCACTAAGTGCACTTTTTTCTGACAAACGCTTAATTATTAGGTAAAATGAAAATCGAAGAGGAATTTTTGCTCTTTTATCTAGATACTCCTTGATAACAAAATTTAATTAATTATATACCTAGTCAAATGACATAAATCACGCCTGTATTCCTAAATGGGGTAGGCAGAGCATACAAAAAATTACATAAACAATCACGTTTCGTGACTACAAAAAAATAACACGAACGAACGAAACTACGAAAATATGAAAAAGGTTTGGCATATTTTAGGTGGCAAGTCAGAAAAAAGCGGTATAATTTGGCGGCTAAAGCATGCCTATTTTCTTTGTCGCCTCTTGCGACATCCGGTGTTGTTCTAAACCAGACGCCACTCGGGGATGTACTTAGGTTAGTAAAAGGCTTGTGTCCGGGGTTCAAAAAAAGGGGTGTTATTTAACAGGTCAGCATAGTATTAGCATTTTTGAAAGCAGAAAAATATTATCTGTCAGCAGAAATAGCTAATTGGTCAGCAACTCATGGCCAGCAAACATTTCAAAATCAATCAGCAACTTATGTCATTCAGGATGGCTGTAATTATTTTTGTACTGCATATTAATTATATGAGCAGCAATAAGCTGTTCCTGTTTTATAAAAATTGGGTAAGCACTCAGAGAGTAAGCAAAATATATAATAATAGGGTTTTTGAACATTTTTGAAATATACTTTTAATAAATTCTTCATTATGTAATAAACACGATATATTAGTATTTCCGGATTCTTGTCTGTATTAACAAAGAAAATAAATATTAAAGTTCAAATTCTCAAACTCACGCCAAAAACGCTGTTTGACGTCAAATGCAAGTAAACAAAGGCACCACACAAAGAAGCTGTCAAAATTGTCATGTCAAATTATCAATGTCCACTTTGACAACAGATACCTTTCATGGTATGTGACGTCATCAATCAATCGCAAGCGTTTCAGTCACAGATACATTATTAACGAATATTAGAAATTAATAGAACAAAATACTCTAAAAATGCATAATATTTTGAACAATAGAAAGTGAAATATGTATGTTTAATTTTCCTATAATCTGTTAGGATGGCCACAAATTATAGTTTATTTTTACTGTTGTCAAAGACCCTATTATATTGCCATAACACGGTTCTGGCGCTTCGCCGGCCGCTGCCGCGGCACGCTCGCTTCGCTCGCTCGGCTCGCGCGCTGCAAGGTCACGGTTTCTACCTAACACTCCTCCTCGCTTCGCTCGTCGTCGTACCTAGTTGTAGCCTTCCCAGAGGGATCCCTTAATTTCCCATAAATTTATTTGTCCCCTACATTATACACACTGCACACTGAAACATTCTGGATCTAAATAATCACTGAAATCATCAAGAAAATATCTAAGTTCTTAAGCTATTAGTTATTTTGCTTACCATATTTAAAATATGCATACCTATCAAATATAATGCATTTAGACATGTTTTCTCTGATGATCAAACATAAAATCTTGCTGACCAAGTAATTATTTTGCGGACCGAATGTTTATTATGCAAACTCATGGTATTAGTATGCTGCCTATTAATAGTATTAATGATTTAATTTTTGACCATTATCAAAATTATTTGCGGAACAAAGATTGCTGCCTGATTTTTATTATTGCAGACAAAATCTTTGTACCTATGCTGACTAAATTATTTAAATGCTGTTTGGGTTTGCCCACCAATTTTTTTTATTGCGTACCAAATAATTACTTATCAAAAAAAAGTAATTCTAATTAGTCCGTTCATTAGATTATAGAAAAATATGACACAAATATTTTTTCTATTATCAAATGACTAAACATCGACAAAGTTATAGATAATCAAACTTCCGGAGTGGGAGCTTGTGATTGTGACGTCACGACTCGCTAAAAATTGTACTGAATCGTGACGTCACGCGAAACTTTTCAGCGCTATATTACCGTCATTTTTCGTTTATCAAATAAAAGAAAAAATATGTGTACAATATTTTTTGGTAATCTATCTGACGGATCGTTTTTTTTTTGTCAACTAGCCTATTGTAGTTAGTACACCTTAATGTGATTGTAACCGACGCGTTTATAGTGTACTATGTGAGAATTTCAGCCCTCAAAATACACTGAAAAACACGTACCTATATTAACAAACGTAGCAGGCTAGCCATTCAAACAAATGACAGTTAATTTGATCAAAGCGCCATTTCCATGGCTGATGTAATTTACCGCTAAACACGACAATCCGCCGCGGCGCCGTGCGCGCGCGCAGCGTTCCGTGAACCCCGGGGAGCGCGTTACTTAACAGATAATGAGAGCATCATCGTTTACAGAAGTAAGTTTAATTAACGTAAAAAAGCGCGTTTACTCTAACCACTGGCTTATCGCGACCATCTCGCCACTTATAATGACTTTTGTTCATTATTTTGTTGCGGGCTTTACGTGTCTGCGTCGTTTCCGGCCGCGTGATGATTCAAACACCAATTTTATGGCTTTATGAATATTTGATTTATTTTAATCATTTGCTTTTTCCTTTCTTTAGCCTTTGAGACGGCGAGAGCACAGAAACAACGGAAAAGCGAATTCTCTGCGGCGCTCGAAACGTATTGCAGTCACTGGATCTGTAAGGGTGGTACCAGACCAATCGACCGATCGTCGATTGCCGGCATCGATCGATGGTAGAATGGAATAGTCGACGTCGATCAATAATTTCTACCAGATCAATCGATCCATTGTCGATTGACGGCATGAATCGATGGTAGAATGAAATAGTAGAATGCAATATAGCCGGGGTTAAACGATCAGGTACCTACCTGTCGATCAATTAAAGCTACCAGACTAAAACGATCAACTTCGATCGATGTCGTCCATCGACGATAGATCGATTGTTCTGGTAACACCCTAATAACTGAACGAGGCATAGGCTCAATCTCACGCAGATAATCGACTTGTACAATAAGCACTTTCATAATCCGCCAATCACACTCCGATTAGGCAATTTCATCCCATCGCTTCACAGCGTAATGTGTGGGTTATTTCCAAGTGAGCTAGAACCACAGACTTATATCGAAATAGATACCGCGAGGTCCTGCATTTGTATGAAAACCAAGCGTGCCACTTTTCCTCTACCTACTGGGACGTCACATGAGCGCTTTAGTGATGGGAATCGACAGTCCGAGTGAAACCGATTCAAAGGTGACGCCACCTTATTCAAGTTGTCCTGTCTCTAGGACGTTAAACCTTTATGGTAAATCAAAGTACGAAGAAATCGCGTCAAAGGAAGAGCATTGCTCTCCCTTTTAGCACGCGAAGTACATACACTTGAGTGTCTTGAGTCATCTATTTTGCTATAAGTCTGTGGCTAGAACGTTTGCAAATAGTTACTTGACTGTGCTTGCTCTTCATACTCGTACTTCGATCCTTCTTGGTCACGACTATGGCCGTGGGCAATCCGCATAGGCCCTATGCCTAATGCCATAGAGTTCAATTCTTAGGGACAGGGTAAGCTAGGTCGTCGTTATATCGTTAGGTACGCCCTTACTGTTCTGCCCACCGGTCTACAAAAATACATAGGTATCCTATCTTACCCTACCCCTGTGATTAGGCTGATAGGTTCCCCACGTCGAACGTTTTGAATGGAACATAAACAGATATATACACTTACTAGCTGTGCCCGCGACTCCGTCCGCGTGGAATAGTGACAAATTTTCCCCGTTTTTTTTACATTTTCCCCGTTTTTTCCACATTTTCCAATGTTTCTTCGCTCCTATTAGTCACAGCGTGATGTCATATAGCCTTAAGCCTTCCTCGGTAAATGGTCTATCCAACACAAAAATATTTTTTCAATTCGAACCTGTAGTTCCTGAGATTAGCGCGTACAAACAAACAAACAAACTTTTCCGCTTTATAATATAAGTATAAGTATAAATATGCGGACTATAGGTACTTTTTAGATAATTTTACCTGTCACGGAGGCCTACATATAGATACACTAGCTGTGCTCGCGACTCCGTCCGCGTGGAATAGTGTTTAATTTCCCCCCGTTTTTTCCACATTTTCCAATATTTCTTCGCTCCTATTAGTTGCAGCGTGATGTTATATAGCCTAAAGCCTTACTCGATGAATGGTCTATCCAACACAAAAAGATTTTTTCAATTCGGACCAGTAGTTCCTGAGATTAGCGCGTTCAAACAAACAAACATACAAACAAACTATTAGTATAGATGTAACTAAAACGCCCGTCCACGAAACTTTAATAAGAAACACTGGTTGATATTAACGGTAACATTTCGGCGGTATAATAAAATCCTTTTCTGAGAATAGATGTAAATAAATAAACATAAATAATAATTAGAAAAACACGTACAGTCAGCGTCTGATACATGTATACACTTTAGTACCTTTTCTAATTAACCTCATATTTGAACTCTCGCATGAAATTGTCACTGCGATCACAGTGACAAAGTACCAAAGTGTAACCATGTATCAGACGCTGACTGTACCTACAATAGCAACCGCAACATGCATTATACACGTAAAGAAAACTCGCCAAGAATCTATTAAGAAAACATGTATACATACATACATATTCTCACGCCTGTATTCCCAAGAAGGGTAGGCAGAGCACATGAATTCAAAACTCCAGTGCCACGTTTAGCAATTTCAGGGTCACCAGATCGTTAAACGTGATATTGCAGTGACAGGTTCAGGTTGCTAGCCCATCGACCACTATACACTAACCCTTTCCCAGAGTCGACTCTTACGACACCCACGGGAAGAAAGGGGGATGTGCTATTCTAACCCGGCACCACACAGGTAAGAAAACATATAAAGCAATATTCCCGTCCCACCATGCTGACACTTCCAACCTACCTACCCGACACTCCATCGAATAAAACGAGTGCAAGTTCAAGTAGGAGGCAATTTTCCGTCTCTCTGTTTCTTCCATGGATGTCGTAAGAGGCGACTAAGGAAATAAGTTAAGGTACATTTTAGGGGATTATATCTGTCAAATTAGAACTTAGAAAAAAACTAGAAGGGAAGTAGGTAGGTGTAGTTTTATCTGTGGCCCATTTAGCAATACAGGCGCAATGTAACATATAATAGGTATGTATGCTGAAGTGGGACTGGGCTGGCCACGATGTCGTAAGCCGACCAGGGGTGGCTCAAGAGGTGATGGCGGGGTGAACTGGTAAACCGGCCTCATCCTTGAGGACCTAGTCGCTGATTGCATGAGACCGGGAACAGTGGAAACGTTGAAGGAGGCCTTTGCTTTTCTGTTACAGACTTTACATCTAAGTAATGTAGTTTCATTTCATTATGCACCCTGTGTATCTCTTGTTGAATGAAATGAAAAGGCGATGAAACATTGGTCTCCCACAAGGTAAAAAATAAAATAAAAAACATGAAATGTTTTGCAGGGATTTTCAGACGCGTATACCCGACTACTGGTTAAAATATTTATGGTTAATTTCTGGCCACCCTGTATACATACATCACGCCTGTATTCCCAAATGGATAGTTCTCCCATTTACCTAATACTTTTTATCGGTGACCTATCTGTATTTTCAAAATCAAGAGGTTTTTCCAAATAGGGTACGCAGAGAGCACACGAAACTCCACATAGACAACGACTATTCCACATTTCGCAGCCACTCAAAATAAAATACTAATAATAGCAATATATGTATAATGCATCTTTGCATCATATACGATTCCTAAAACACCTGGGTTAAATGAAAGGCATTATCACGGTCCATGGAATAAGTATGCACATTACACTGCCGCCATTACGTTTTCATGCTTCAAGACATTCCATCCAGCCGTTGCCCAAGAGAGCCGTCTGATGCCGACGTCAATAATTACATCGTCATGCTACCTTCCTCATTGTGTATCGCCCTGTACCTAAACAGTACGAAATACGTAATTAGGAACTCTTGCAATGACTGATGCATGATTTAGAAATCAGATAGGAAGTTTATTTACATTGAACGGCGCAAAGTAATTTCCTTCTACCTATTAAAGTAAATCTATATATTTTAATTTTGCGCCACTGCGTGAAGCACATAATAGGTACATACAGAAGTCAAGTGTTTCACTTTTCATGCCTACGCTATCGGATGTCGCTTTAGGGGTGTCAATTATGGCGTATACACATACAACTATCGTGGTAGTAGTGGTACTTAAATTGTGTTTATTTGTGTGATTGTTTATTTTAATTTTAATTTAATTGTTACTTAAGTTACGACATATCTTGCGACGATATTGACGTTGACGAAATGCATGATTATTATTATTCTAATGTGTAATAAAGTCCTATTCTCATCTATTTTTTTTTTTTTGTAGTAAGCTAGTGGAAAACACTTTCAAGGTGTTTCAACGAAGATACTTGTAATAATTTCACAGTTACGGTAGTTACTTTCGAAAAAGTTGCAATATGGTTTATTGACGCGCGTCTCAAGCGGACAGCAACTGCACTCGGATTGGTCCCAGCTGTTTCGAGATACGTGTCTATGTGTGCGATGCTCGACCGTATTTTGTATGGAGCTTGAATTCTGCACCAATCTGTCCTGTGCGTGTGTTAATTGTCAATCAAAGGTATTCCGATAATTATCTCAAAAACATTAACCAGCTGTCGTAACCAGGATTCTCAATAAAGAATCGATACAAATTACAGGAAGTTCATTGAGACTGCTTACTGAAGTGTTAACTGCTTGTTTGATAGACAATAAAAGCAAATACTTCTAATTAGCCCATTTAGAATCAGCTGCGAGCCGCAATAAAGGCGCTAGCATTGTGGTCGCGGCGGCGCGTTGCATAATGCAAGAGTTACAAATTGGATGCCAACATTCCGAGATATACGGAGGCTGAAAGAGATATGAATAGTCTTTGTAAAAAGTTGCTTTAAATGTGATTTAGTCCGAACGAGCATTCCGTGCTTGTACTAAGTATGCTCCGTGCTTGTATTTCGCACTAAGTAACGGAATGTGTTCTTGACTGTGGAGATTGTGAACATCACATAGGGCGATGCATTAGTTATGTATGTGACTACTATATGTATAATAAAATGCATTAATATACTAGTGTTTATGTCCACTGAATAACTCCTCTCCATTTTTACCGCGGAAGTTGTATGAGGCGACTAAGAATATAGGGCAAGTATGGCAAAGTTAGGCGACAGCCTAGAACCCTGTCACTATACCTCAGAACTGAAAACCTAAAAACATGTTAAAAGTGGCTACGAAACGTCAAATAGTCATGGATTTGACTATCCAGCGTTTCGTATGTCCTGGGTAGCCCATTTGGAAATACAGGCGTGATGTATGTGTGTGTAGTTTTCGAATAGAAACGGAAGGGTGAATTACATAAAATATCACGAGTAGGTAGGTATGTATGAAGTTTAATGCATAATTATATAGAGACAGCCGCATATGTAACTTTATTTACACGATCGTATAGTTTTGAAAAAGTATTCAAAGATAAAATTTATAGGACGTACAAAAGAACGGCTATGTAGGTAGGTAAGTACTGTACCTATTCCTTATATAGCGCACTGCCAGCCGCGCCGATCCCGAGTTCCACAGATACAAACGGACCAAGGGTTTCAACTTTCAACACCAAACGGCGCAAATATAAGGCCTGTACACACTATGATTATTCTCCATGATAAATTCAAGTTCTCAGAGAAGGAAATGAGTAAAACTATCCATAGTTACAGTTTGAGTACTTAAATAAAACTGTTTCCTGTTCTATACCAGATGACAAGACGATACCGCACGGGCACTTAAATCAGAGCCGTAAAACAAATCGTGTTACTTTTTATTAGCACGTAGATAGATAACGTTACGTTTTATAATTTTATGTAACGTGTGTAAAGTAATGCAGCATACATATTATCAATGAGCGGTATCCGCACATTTTGTTTGTAAGTGAAGTACATTATTATACCCCATCCATCTTTTTTTTAACTTTATTTTGTGCCAAAAATGCTATGAAACGCGAAATAGTCATGGTTTTTTCTATGTGATGTTTCGCGCGCTCTACGTACCTAATTTGCGGTTAGGAAAATATTTGGATGGATTGTACCTACTCCCTTATATGGTCGGACTCAATATTAAACCTACTGACGGTTGAGCCGATTTACCTACTAGTGATTTGAACATGAAAGCGCGATTTATGCTTGTGAGTCGCTAAATAGACTACACACTAATAAGTGACTTATCCACATTTTTTCATATGAAAATTTGTTTTTCTCGCGGGTAAAATGCGACTTATTGGATACCTACTCGTTTGGATGAGTGGTACCCAAGGGACACTTGCAGCAACTTAAAATCTCGATTAAGTAAGGCGGTAATAACATGCGGCGACCGCAACTGTGTACAGGACACGGTCAGCCGCATGCGGTTACTGCTCGCGGCTGACAGGGCGACGGCGGCCGTCAGTCTAGCCTCCTAGCGCCCATTGTTCTATATAAAGGACAAAAGTCATAATAAGTTAGAATTTTACATTAATGACCCTAAGCGACAAATTCTAACGGTCTAAAATTGGTGGTGGGCGCTAGGCTAGTGTAAAAACGACGTTCGTTAGCCGCAGTGTGGACGACGTGCGGCCACTGCATCAGGCGAACTCGGTGTCATTACCGCTTTACACAACATTCGAGACTTAAGACATAGCAAGTGGGTAGGTACTCCTTTGGGCACGTATCTCGACGGAGAAACCTCTCCATCGAACGTAACGTGGTGCAGGGCAGGGTAGCGGGGACCCGGCCGCGTGGTAGATCACCTACGAGATGGACTGACTAGGTAATAGGTAAAGACAGTGATAGAACCATTGCATGTGGGTACTCACAAAGCCGCCGTCAGTGAGGAATGGCGGAGATGTAAAGCCGAGTATTCACTAGCGAGCCGTAACCATAACATGTGTGATACAGTAACGAGCTCGCTAATGAGTACCCGGCTTAAAACGTGTCATTCAGAATACAACAGTACCTACCCCAAGTGTCGTCATTACGATCAAAACACGAGTCACTCTCGCCTGCGTTAATACGAATCAGACGCGACAGTTTGGGAACTGAGACAGCGCCACCCAGCGGGACGTTTACAGAACTGACGTGATCGACAAGTCAAGTAGCGTTCCCATACAAACTTTTGATACAGATTTTGATCGTAATGATAATGCCACTTGGGGTACAGGATGACGTCGACCACTCTGCTAAGAGTGATCGAAGATCGAAGACCAGAGCGTCTAGTGTGTTCAAATCGATGGTGCAGTCGTTAACGAATTCGTTTGCGAGTTATCGCAAAATTGTATGGAAACCGAGACAGCGCCGCCAGCGGAACGTTTGCACAACTGCCACGGTCGACACGTCTCCATACAATTCCGCGATAACTCGCAAACGAATTCTTTAACGACCGCACCATCGAATTGAACACACTAGACGCTCAGAAGAAGTAGTCACTTAACTCTTAGTCCTTAACTTCATAGTTTTACACTGTGGTCATTGCTGAAAGGTAGCTTCAGGCAGTGCCGTGTTTCGACATCCGTGTGCCTCATTGCGATGCATACGCTCAGTCGGAAATTAATGCGCGTTCAAACGTCATAAATTTATTATCCACTATGCATTAGGACTAGATAGACGCTTCTGAACGTAGCAGCTGGTGATTACGATTATGCAATGCAACGCGTGTGAATTTAGCTTATCGACTCGGTTTGATTTTAACATAAACTTTCGTATTTTCAAGTATTTTCCCAGGCAGTGAGGATCGAGGATTTTAAAATAAAAATCTTAAATTATGGAAGTAAAGGGCTTTATCCAAGTCTTTTGTTTTCAGCCAGTGCGTTGCAAAGAGCGTGATTCCTACGAAGCTAAATATAAGTACAAACTAGATGTGCTCGCGACTCCGTCCGCGTGGAATAGTGATTAGTCATTTCCCCCGTTTTTTTTTCACATTTTCAAATGTTTCTTCGGTCCTATTGGTCGCAGCGTGATGTTATATAGCAGCTTTCCTTGATAAATGGTCTATCCAACACAAAAATATTTTTTCAATTCGAACCAGTTCCTGGAATTAGCGCGTTCAAACAAACAAACTCTTCCGCTTTATAATATTAGTAAAGAAAAGCAAAATACCTAATTATGAATAAAAGTAAATAGCACAGAAAAACTAAATCATTCTCTGCTGGCACGATTTTGTTCACCATGAGATGTGTTGGGTATCGAAGTTAAAATAAGAATGTATACGGTTCCAGAATTAAAAATTATCATTAAATACTTGTATTAATCTAACATTACTTAGAGGCGTAGTTTCTAAGGGTCAAAAAATAAATTAAAGCTGTACGAGTAGGTACAATTTTGAAGGGTCAAATAATAGGAGTGGTCCTAATACAGTATTTTTAATCATTTACATATTTTAAAACTTACTAAACGGACGCGGCGACCCGATTCGATTTTTTGGTGACGTACTTATTTGTACCTAGATGCAGTGCTATTCTAAACCGTCATGCACTGAACCGACTTAAGGTGCATTTTCGCGCAGGACGTTGTGACAATAAACGTAATAGTTTTTTCCTTTGCTAAGGAATGCAATGTCACTCTTTGTTCACTGTAAATAGGCTCTATCAATTGGTTGGGGTAGGAATAATGCATTTCTGTGAAGTACTATTCAGATTACAGTTGACGTCACTACGCTACCGACATGAAGTTGTTGCAGACCGCCGATTCGTAGTGTCACTGACAGCACAGACGTTTATCTAATAGCTAAAATTAATTATAAAAAATACACATTGCTCGGCAAACTACCTACTTCGTGACACCTAAGACTGTGCGATCTCTGGATGGCCTTTATAGGATGTCATTTGCAGTCGGATTTGAAACAATGGCTGCTATGGCTGTTGCAGCATGATGCAACGACGTGTCGTCGTTATCTGCTGCTGCGTGCAGTCGGCAAGAGTATTGAACATTTAGACCGTTAATAGGTACTTATAATGTTGTTTGAGATTAACATGTAATGCAACACTACGGTTCCTTTGAAGTTGGCTAAAGAGTCGCCATCACATAGGTACCTATCTTATCAAATTCCTATAACTGTCTTCTGTCCGGCTGTATTAGATATTAAATTAGCACGTATGAATAGAGAACTCGCGACAATAGGGATTTATTTATTACGGAAATGAGGAATGTTTCAAGATCACACGCCACAGCCGCTGTTACCTCACGCGCCCGATCGCGGGACGCTGTGCATACAAGAGCCGCAAGAAAATCAGATTAACAAACCACACGCGAGCTCCAACCCATCACTCGCAATGTACGTTATCTATCCACCTATAAAGTTTTTATTCCCGCTTGCACAACGATCAAAATTATTGTGTGACGTGTACCCACGGTTGCGTCACTCTGCTAATAATCTAGGTAAAACAAAGAAAGAAGCAATTAACTAAGTATGTACTTGTTAAGCTGGCTGCAGTAAAAACGCTCGCTAAATTAATGTACGCCACCGGCTTCCTGATAATGAGTAATTATTGCAATTACAGTACGGTCAGCGCGTAAGCTGTTATACTTAATTTGGACACGCTTTGTTTAATTAATTATTACCGCTGCTACATGCAAGATGGTGGATGTAACGTTAATTATTTTTATTGTTCTTCATAAATCTATTGCCAGATAAAAACTGTACTTGATGTTTAAGAATTTACCAAAAAACTTAAACTCGGCGCTAGTATTTATGGTGGTTTTGACAGATGAATGAGACGAGAGCGAGTGCACTCGGAGCGCGTTACGCCTGTAACTGTTCATCTCGGATTTTTGCATAGTTTTGTAATTAAGTGTAAAAGTTGAGACATTTGGCTAATTCGGTCATTGCCTTGGATTTAGAGTGGCTCACATTTAGTACGATTTAAACTACCGCGGTAAACATTTTCACTAAATTTAATTGGTATAAGTATACCCAGTAATAACATTAAGATTATGAACATAAATGCACCACGGAAAAATACTTTGAATAAGTTACCTTCAGATTAAAATTATAAAGTGAATTAATAACGTCACTTTTGATGGTTTTTTAATTAGTTTAACATAGTCCAACGTATGAAATGAGCTCGGTACCTAAACAAGACCCGTCGAATCTCTTCATTAGACCGGGGAGTTTATGGTGTTATAAAGATACGGACGGTCACAACAGTTTAAATGGACTTAGGTATTTATTACTCCTTCTCATGTCGTATGCAAATGCAGCAATTGAGTTATCTGGTAACACCACATAAAATCTACTAATTCGATACAGTAAAATAAATTAAGTATTTTTAAGACTTATTTTTTTGATGCAAAAGCCATTTTCTTTATCTCTGCCACACGATTGCGCAATCGACTTTTTAATCGTTCTATCATCTGGACATAATACACCTTTAACTTATCCAAATCAAACAATTATGTGTTAATAGAGTGATTATTTTTGCCGTGCAGTAAATCGCGGTGCGAGTTGTTGTGTTGTCGGTACCGCGGGTGGGGTTTGCATTGTGTCATCCGCGCTCATCGATTACGTGGGAACCCAGAACCTTACGCCCGACAGCGGAGCATACGTCTTCATTAAAATATCAACCTAGATCATGGGTTTATCGGTGAAAGTCTAAACGCACGAGATGACTACAAAATGCATAGGAAGTCACGTTATACCAATAACACATGTCACTAGTTATTGGCTTAATAACTCCATTGCACTTCTTAACAACACCGAGGATACGCAACGTTGTGAACGTCATGAACATAATTTCCAGCCTGTTTACGTCCAACTGCTGGGTTAGGCAGCCAATCAGTACGAACACGAGCACACCCTGTTAATGATAAACGAAATTATGCAGGATATAATTTACAATAAGTATTGGCAGAAATAATCGGACCGGATGGTGAAATATTTTTTTCCTGACATCCGATTCCTGGCCAGCTCTTTAACGATTGGGTTTTTACGGGACACAATTAACATTAAAGCTAAGCGGCAACGGGATGTATAACAAAGCGTTGAAATTAATACAAACAATTCCCTGGAAATCGATAGCAAAAAGCCGCGCGATAACGGGAGCGGAAACGCTCGATAAACGCTCTAGTTCGCTAAGTTATACGTGAGCTAATATATTTATTATCATTTAAAATTATCATATTTGTAGTATAAATTGCGAATGCTTCGCATAAAAGTGGTCATGATTAGAGTTTTTCAGCGCTAAGCGGCGGCGAGCACCGTGAAATTACTGCCAGCGCGCACGTAAACACCACAGTTTTTCTGGCCGTCTATGGCGGAGAGCAGCCCGGCTCGCGCTGGCTCGGTAGGTATCTACAGACCTGGGCACTAACGTGTGGAGTGGCCTATTGGAACTGCGTGAGTGACAAATTCAATGAAACTAAAATTGACTTTGTTTATTAGGTATAGCTGAAGCCTAAGCAATTAAAAAAATGTAATTGGATCAATAGTTGTGACTTTTTTCCGGTTCTATGTTCTTTAAAGGTCTCTTGTACCTATAGGAGCCGTGTGGCGTGTCTGCCGTTTCCGTCCTTAGGTTAGCTATTCTTATTTCTATTTAATAACTGTCTTGTTTATTGTTACCTATTGTAACCAAATGGCACTCACTGGCACTCATAGGCAGACTTAGAGAACGCAGTTAACTATTCAACTGCTTTTTAATTATCGAGTTGTATACAGGCGTTTAACTAATTTGATTATTGAAGATAAATGCGACTCGTCTCTCTTCTAATTCTTCCATCATAGGAATTTAAATAGTATGCCCCCAAAAGCACACAGCATAGTAAACCAGGCTTTTTGTTCGTCAAAATTATAAACGAAAAAATCAATAAAGCACAGACCAATAATATATACCTCGCCATATCTGTACTCCGATTAAAGAGTCAACCAGGCGTGAAATGAACCATCCAGCCACGGGAAGCCTTTTCCTCGAACTAGGTATTTATCAAGCATAATGGTTCTATTGACCTAAGTAAACATCTTTTCATTTTTTCCCTCGCGTATAATAATGAACATTAAGGTATTATATCAACGTAATGTTTCCACATCCAGGACTTTTTGCGAGCTCCGGCAAATAAAAAGTAATTGGCGCAATTAATTTCTTGTGACGCGAACAATTAACAGCCTTTAGTACGTTAGCCATGTTTTTTGGGGCGTCATTAGGCTGGTCCGGGTTTAAAATTCAAACGGACCAGCCTCTTGTTTTCAGACAGTCGCTGGATGTCATTGAGCTTTTTTAGACTCTATTCTAATTAGACAATAGGTAGGTACAGTCAAATAAGAGGTATACAAGTAGACACATTAAGCCTGCATTGCAGACTCATTTTAATACATACATACATAACCCGGTCATTACGTAGGAATTAACGGCAAAGAAATGCAAATGAACCGAGAAAGCTGAATTTTTGATATGACGTAGAGAATGCCCATAAAAGCTTAACTTGAAATTGTCGACCAAGATTTCCTATGTGGGTTTTCCGCCATCTTGAAAAAAAGGTTAAGATTGGTTTTTTGACAATAACTCGGCTATCCGACGAGATACGATAATTCTGTCAAGAAGTTTTTTTTAGCTCTATTTATGCTCTATAACTTATGCGTAAAACATTTTTGCTTTACATGCATTGTTATTGAGATATCGATCGAAAAAGACGAAAATGGTTTTTGGCCGATATCTCGATAACGATGCATGTTACGCAAAAATGTTTTGCACATAAATTATAGAGCATAAGAAGAGCTACAAAAAACTACTTGACAGAATTATCGTATCTCGTCGGATAGCCGAGTTATTGTCAAAAAACCAATCTTAACCTTTTTTTCAAGATGGCGGAAAACCCACATAGGAAATCTTGGTCGACAATTTCAAGTTAAGCTTTAATGGGCATTCTCTACGTCATATCAAAAATTGAGCTTTCTCGGTTCATTTGCATTTCAAAATGTGTATAATTCCTGTACTAACATATAAAGAAAGAAAGAAGAAATAAAGGAAATCATTTATTAACACAAATTGACACAAACAAGTAATAAGATAACGCTAGCTATAATTACAATAAAATAACTGTGCCCTGCAGTGGGACGTATACAGGCTGATGATGATGATGATGAATGAGATTCTGTGCCAAAGCGCGCCAAAACGCTCATCTTCAGTGCGACCCCGGAAACTTCACATCACGGCTGTATTCCCAAACAGGGTAGGCAGAGCGCACAAAACACTACACAGACAAAACCAGGACCATATGTCACGTTTCGCTGCCATTTCTAGCATATTTGATTAGGTTTTTGGGTAGACAGGTAGGTTTAATAGTGACAGGTTACTAGCCTGTCGTTTAAAATACTTTAACCTATTTCTTCAGTCGCCTCTTACGACATCCTGGACATCCACGTCGTTTTTCTAAGGAGGATAGAGTTATTTCAACGAAGTACTTTTTAAACAAGATATTTGTAATATCTAGAAATAAGATACCAGTCATGTTGTTGAATTTTAGTTGCAATAGGTTAAGGCAGAACAAATATGTAATAAATTGATTTCAGTAGTGAAAGTCGACTACGAATAAACTGAGTCCACCATTCAATTCGTCTCTACCTTTGATGGGTACAGGTCCAGTAGGGTTAGCACGAAGAGACGCTCTAGTCGCGTCGCGCGCGGGATAGTCTACCTGTCACTTTCTGACGTCTCTGGTTAGACAGTGACAGGTATTGTCTATGTCGCGCGTATCTCTACTCGCGCCCTATCGTGCTAAGGGGGCTGGTCTACAGCAGCCATTTTCCAGTGTCTTAATCTACCTATTTATTTAATGTTTAGACTCTGTACAGTCTTATAAAATACATACATACATACAATCACGTCTGTATTCCCAAACGGGGTAGGCAGAGCACACAAAACGCTACATAGACAAAACAATGACTATTTCACGTTTTGTGGCTACTTCTAGCATAGTATTATTTAGGTTTTGAGGTGGCAGGTACAATAGTGACAGGTTGCGAGCCTGTCGCCTCTTACGACATCTATGGAAGAAATGGAGAGGTGTTATTCTAAACCCAACACCTCATGGGCTATAAAATAATGTGATGGATACCTATTAAATTGTTTTAAAAAGTAAATTGGTTTATTTGGGTGCTTTCGTCTTGGCAGTGATGGTGCTTTTGAAACGTTGGCAGAGTAAAAAAAATGATTTAGGAGTTTTTGCTTATTTTTTCAAAAATTATGGCCACGGAGATTATTGAGAGTCATACCGTGAAAATATCACACGAAAGTTGATGATTGTTGATGATCACATTTCGATAAATTTGAAACAATTGTACAATTGTACAAACCAATGAACAAATTGATTATCATAAATGATAAAGGATTTTACAAGGTGCCTAAATAGCATATTTATTAGATTATTTAGATTTTATATTTTTTACAGATTTCGAGCGATATTTTCACGTGTAAGTAGGATAAGAGTTCAAAATATGGCGGCGGCGATTTTCGTTGGTAAGGTAAACGCAGGTATTAACGACCCCCTTAAGGCAATTTTGAAATCAATGGCGAATTTTAAGTATACTGGCTATCTTCAGAGTTCTTTTATTATTTTTATACTCTAATTATATGTCCATAGCTTTTATTTACTAAGTGAATTACTACCAATTACAAGAATATCATGGTAAAAATATTTTTTGAAGTGACAAAGTCGATTGTTGCTATTAGCGACCCATGATAACGGTCGTGATGCTATTAACGATTTTTAGGAAGCTATTGCCGATCGTAAGGAAGTGGTACAAAAACATTACTGAAAATAACTTATTAAAAACCAAAAATATATTAACACGTCTCGCTTCGATTGGATTTCCTTAGCAACCTCTCCTCGTGTATGTCGAACATATAAACAAAACTGTATTACCTACAAGTTTACTTTTTATTTTATTAAAAAAACCCTAGAATGAATAAAAAACTTCCAAAATACAATTTCTAATACCTGCACTGTTCTTTTGAGCATATGCATTATGAAAAAAATTACAGCTTTACTTCGCTAACGGTTAGAGCATAGCTATTAACAATTTTTACTCAATTACAGATGGAATCGTGGGTAACAACTAGTTTAGAAATAAAAAAATAGTGCGATCGGTATAAGCTTCCCATTGTCACTATTACCGACCCAAAACCGACCACTATGGGTCGGTAATAAAATTAGTAAGTATAGATGTAAAATGCATTACCGATCCATAAAAAAAACTTAGAATGTACTTCTTTGATTAACTCGACTGTAAAATACACTTCAATCTATTGGTATAATAAAATACAACAGTATCAAATCATTCTTTGATAAAGAAATCATAATTTGTAAAAATTGCAATAGAACATAAATATTCGGATAATATTATAGTTTTAACAACATTGACAATGCGAAAATAAGAAAACTAGACAACATTGCATGGGTCGTATATAGATTTACACAAAGTTTAGTTCTTTGTGAATCAAATGGTTTATTGATAGTTTTGCTATCAGTTAATAAAAACATAGAAAAGAAAGAAAATCAAAATGTTATGTTGAGGCCATCACCGACCTATGGGTCGTTAATAGGATCCAACTTAAAAAGTCGTGAAGTTATTACCGCCCTATTTTAATTTGCATATTTCCAATATAAAAGGGCTTCTTTGTACTTAAGAGTGATAGCAAATTAATAGAACACACTTTGACGAGTCAGTTCAGTAAAATCCTGTATGCTTTGGCTTCATCGGTTTGCTTAAAATTGCTTACGCAGAATCGTCACCTTCTTACCTAGTGAAACAAGGGCTAGTATGGCAACATCGGCTTCCACTCAGGTCCGCACAGAAACCGATACATTTTACCTCTATTACGTATTGTTATGCACATTAAAGTATAATTAAACGATGGGCAACAAACGAGCGCGTGTGTGTGCTATACTTACTTATAGCTAAACAGTTTTAGAATCGGAGAAATTGCAAATAACATTAATAGGTCGGTAATACCTGCAGATTTTCGATGGGTCGTTAATACCTGCGTTTACCTTAATTTGAATATCTATTTTAAAAAGAATGATCAGATTTTTCTCAAACTAATTAAAAACTTTGGGTAAACTTGAGGCAACTCTAACAATCGGTAGGTACTTGCTACTGAACCGAGTTTCAAAATGTTTCTTATTTATTGAGTAATCGCTGCGGCGTAAAATACCTAGGTACGTATTTGTTCAACTTGAAACAAAAATACTTAGGTACTTACGCGCTAAAATGTTTTTAATTGTTTACCGCAACAAATACGTACTTCCCAAGAAGTAATTCTTATAACACAGAAGTTGGAATTATTAATTATTAGTTAGAATATAATAATTTGGTGAGGTGAAATCATATTTTCTATGGTAGGTAATAGTGTATGCAGTGTAATGAATATCACTTACATACCTACCTACTTATTACTGCTTGTATACCAAGCTATTTTAGCAAACTTTATTTGATACACAAATGCGTTTGAATGGTGGGATTTTGGAGCTCACTTTTGTAGTTCACATACCTACCTACCACCTATCTACGATTAAGTTACCTTCAAGTTAAGTTTTATGACATTGCAAGGTGTTAAGAGTAGCTAGTTACTTCTATTTGGATGATTATTTTCTGGTAGCGTTTGAAAATTCTGATAAGGATTACCGTTGCGGGACAAACCAGCGGTCGGAAGCTAGTATAAAAATGTTAATTCAAATCAATGGTTCTGTACAAGCAACAGGGACAAGTAGGGCTGGGGAGCCACTCGTTCGAGGGGCGCCTAAATCCCATATTGCGGATTAATCACCAAGGGCTAACTAACTAAGGGCATTTATTAAGCATTATACCTTTTTTTAATAGTATAAGTTAAATATGTTTACAACGTTTGTGTTAGCTGCGATAATTAGGCCTAAACAGTAATGAAAGAGTTATAATAGTGACCCGTTGGTAACTTGTCACCTAAAGCATACCTAAACCTGTCACTAGTCTTACGACGTCCACAGAAGAAATGGAGAAGTGTTTAAATCTGACACCACACGGGATAAAAGCGATAGGTTATACGAGTGTGCCGAAATAGAAAGAAAGAAAAAATCCACCTCGTGTTTCAGGTGTTGCTGTCCGACATAGAATCATAAAGTAGGATCGCAATTTGAATGAGATTGAAGCTGGTTTGTGTTCCTGCCGAATCGGGTAGGACGTGTCAGGAATTGTAGGTATCCGTTTAAGACGCGTCATGGCTCTTGTTAAATGCTGTAAAATTGACATCTATTGGTATGGTGGTACCGACAGAGAAGTGTAGTGTAGAGTCAATTGTAATTTAATTAAGTATACCTAGTTCCTGCCGAAAAGTGACATCATTTAGGTCGACTGGTACAAGATTCTTGTGATATCATGAGGTACGCGGAATCCCTAAGTAGAATTTAGAAAAAAAATCTCTACATGGAATTTACATTGTACCTATTAATATTAGTTAAATCATGTCAATAATATAAAGAAAGTCTGCTGAGATCGTCAAATCAAATTTGAATTGATTATTAGAATTAGTTTGTGTTGCACCAGGGGTTCAAAAATATTACAGCCAATGTTTAATTTTAAAGAATAAATATATTTCAGTAATTTTTTGGAGGACATTTGTGTCTTTAATTAACCTATACTTACCTACGTCTCATTCATTTATAGCGACCTTTTTATTAGGTCCTAATTTAATCTGTTGGCAGGTGTGTTATATTTTTAGACTGCGCTGTCTACGAACGGAGGATAGGTACAATTTTAATTTTGTTTAGAGAACGTTAAGTAATTTATTTCCCTTTTGGGTAACTAGATGTCCTACCTCCTTATTTAAACTTAAAATTCGGTAAGATAGAGCTAGGGGTGCAGACAGTAGATAATTTAATAAATAAAAATTGTTTTTGAGAGTATTCTGATTTATTTCATTACTTTCTTATATACCTACTGACAAATCTATTCTGTTTGTTTTTTCAGTGACATCTTACTATTATTTTCAACAATTTCAAAATACAAATTTAAATCTTTACAAGTTATAAACCTCCTCTACAGTACCTACCTACCTACCTACCTATAAATTTAATTAAGGTACCCATAAAGTCTATTAAGTAAGTACCACTTATTTCACTTGCCTGAGTAGATAGGTATAGGTACAAAAGTCAACGTTCAACTTTTAACGACAAACTTTTTTCACGGTAGACATAAACTTGTAAACTAACTAATCAGTCTGTCAGCCATAGGTTGTCCTCGCTTGCTGTGCTTAGGTAGGTACTTACTCATTCTGGTATACCTAAGTAGGACCTACTTATAACAATTTTACTAGTTTGTTTTACATATCGTCAGTGGAAAGGAAAAAACGCTAAAGCGCCAAGTATCTACATGGCGCTTTAGCGTTTTTTCCTTTCCACTGACGATATGCAGTATCTAACTGAAAATAGTTTTGTCGTAACTTCAAAACCTCTAGTACCTACGTAGATAAAACATGTCCCCGCCGTGACACCGTATCCTCAATCCTACTGGCATGAACCAATTACGAGTTGACAGTGTCGCCAACTTTCAGTAAAACACCGCAATAAAGTGCGATATCCCGCTGCGAGAACGCTTTATTTTCCTATAAAAGCGTTTTATCCACGTATAAAAGCTTAAATCCGCGCGGAGCTTTCTCCGGCGGGCAAAAAGAGTATTAGGGCGACGGAGCAACATGGCAGCGGCACGCCCCCCGGGCGCGGCGCGGCGCCATTGGCCGG
>BHDV01003579.1:12759-91364 GCA_005406045.1 Adoxophyes honmai | reverse complement strand
ACGAGCGCGAGGCGCGCGCGCCGCGCACCAGGTTCATGATCACCGACATCCTGGACGCGGCCCCGCGCGACCTCAGCGCGCACCGCGACTCCGACTCCGACCGGTCCGCCACCGACTCGCCAGGTCAGTTGCACTCCTATTCACTTCAACGACTAGACCACCTTCGATTAACGATAGAAAAAGTTTACACTTACCACCGTATTAGTACTCCTACATACGTTCTCCTTGTAGGAAATAGACCCATAAGTTTATCAAAAATCTCTTCAATAAACAAGAGTTAGCGACAAAAAGTAAGCAGGTAGGACAATGGTAGCTCGTAGCGTTCGGTAGAGCTTTAAAGGCGGACCACAAAATGCAGTTTGTGAAACAAAACACCCTCAAATAAACCGCTCTGAAAATACACGTAATCAGTGGACAAAATTAGATGAACTGTAGGCGTAATGAGGTATTAAACATTAATTAACCTTGTTCAACTTTAATCCTATTTATTTCAGATGTTTCCGGCTTTAATCAATTAAATGTTAATTTTTGTTATTTGGTGTAATCTGCTTGCCATGCGAAGGTCGATTGAAATCTCATTTGAGATCGTTACTTATCCTTGTTGCATTGGGACTAGATCTAAAATTTCTATAAATTAATTAGTGACATGAAATATAAAATGTAAAGTTTTTTTTAATTTGTACTGACAAAATCCATGAACTAGCAGTGGGCTACCGGGCCCGGTGTTATCCGTAGCCCACTGCTGGGGGTCCCCGCGCCGCAAGGATCTATTTGTTTGTGACTAACTTACCGGCATTTAGGTTTGTAGACGCAGAGTCGAGGAGTCGGTGATCACTTCGGCAACGGAAAGGTGATGAGTTAGATATGAGAGATGATGACTAACATTAGAGCTGGGTTCCGTGAAAAACAAATATTTAAATGTCGCATTTGTTACACGGAAAGGTGATTCTATTAAATTAGCTTAGGCAATAATTTTATAAACACTAACTTTGTACTATCTAATGATGTACCTACGTACATCAAATTGTTTCAAATATTTTTTAGGTATCTACTCTTGACAGCAGTGCTAACTTTATAGGTGGCTATACTTTTTCATAATAGAGTCACCGTTCTGTTAACTGATAAGTACCTAGTAGGTTTTCTGACAAGAGGTAGGTGGGTATCTTTATTAGATGGGCAGTACATTTGGTGCATAGTAACTACTTAAGTATCTACCTACTTCATTAGTTCATTACTCTTAAAGCTGTAGGTATAGTACGGTGAACTTACTAGTTACTTGTAAACCCGTCGGAATGTTGAGAAAAATCGATAGTGATACCTACTGTCCTGTTATTTTTTTATAATAGGTATATTTAATGAGTAGGTACCTACTCCAGGAAAAGTTTGCTGAATAAGGTGTAAGTAAGTAGGTAGTTATACTAGATACCCAGGAACGTCCGAATAGTCGTAATTTCGCGAGTAAAGAGTTAAAATGTGAACGGGTGTTGTTAAAAAAAGGATATTCTTATAAGACGCAAACCAAATTAAACTCTCCTAATTTAGATGCATATTTAGATACCTATCTACCTAATTAATTAGTAGTCAAGAGTAGGTACAAGTAAGCATTAATATTTAAATACCTACACATGTATTCTGAAGTAAGACTAAATACATACTTTCATCACAAAACTTAACAATAAAGAAAAATATACAAAATAAAGCACTGTGTCTCAGTGTCTTAAAAACTTGGCAAAAATTACTTTACATTAGAAATTATAAATGGTGTCTAAATATTCACATAAATCCACCGACGCACTCCAAAAGATACCTACTATAACAACTGTAGCAAAAAAACAAAGGTCATAAAAATTAAAATGTTGCTTTATAAATACAATAAATCATGCGCTTCATTTACGCTTTGTCTTTTAGCTTTTAATATATTCGAGCCGTCGCCGGTTACTAAACACGGGTTGTAAAACATAAAAAGTGCATTAAACCGTCGCGGGCGCATCCGCGGGAAGGATTTTGTCACCCGCCCTCGCTCGAGACCGCTGTCTCACTCCGTTGCCTTGTTTACGTGTATTAATTATAAATTATCGATTCGAAACTGCAACATTAATAAAACAACTTTCGTGATGAGTAGTTTTTCATTTAGGGTGTTTCTTGAGACTTCTCATTCCCCTGGCGTGTCATAATAACTATGATTTTGGCGAATGATAATTCTCAAGAAACACCCGTTAGGTAAACTTTGTTTGTACTGTTTCAATTTTATTTATAAATATTTATGGCATGGTTTTGATAAGTACAGATTTTTGTTAAAATATTGTTACCCGTGTTACAAGTGCAAGCAGGTGTACCGACCTACGTAATAGAATTCCAATTTAGAAGGTATATTCAAGTTCTAACGTTTATTTTTACCATCGGGAAATCCAATTAGGCGTGCAATGGAATAAGGCATAATGTTAAACGCTCTATAACGGCGACTCTTGACTTTTATTATTTCCATGCTTATTGTGAAACGTGTTTTATAGAGACTTACTTTACATAAGTTACGCTGGATAATTAGAACGGTTTATTTTTTATTTTCATTGCACTTACTTACTTCTATCTGATATAAGTGCCACTGTTGTCCTATTATGTACTTTTAAAATTAATCCAATTTGCTTAAGTACAATTTTTTATCAATTTTAATGTCGTAAACACTTACTTTTTTTATTTGATAAACATCGTATTTATAGGTAAGTGGCTATTATTAATTAATAAACAAAAAGTGGATTATTGCTAATTAATAATTAAGAAAAATTGTTTCGTTTACTTTCCTAATTTTTACATTTTCAAATAAGTTTCTTTGGATTGAAAATCAAATGACATTTTTATCGTTCTCAAAATCGTTTTATTTGTAACGTGATTATATGTTTGTGTTTTTATCGTCCCAGCACAAAGATTTACAAAATTGTGTCACAAAAAAAAACAAATATTAATTTTACGGTATTCAAACTTCTTATCATAAATGTCAATACAACACTGCATATTTCAAAATGTCGCATTACAAAAATATAGCTGGAAATGTTTTGAGAAAATGTGACACATCATGTCAATTATGTCAGTTTTTTGTAACTGTTTCATGTGCAATAAACAGTTGCAATGCACCTATACATGCATATCGGGCGGCAAAGGAACTTATATTGAAGGAATTGGTATAGAGTAACTTAACTGACCAGACAAAAGTTCATAGAAAGTGGAGTTAGTATAGTGGACGCTGTTAAATATTATGACAATGATGGAAACAATGACTACAAAACAATATTGTGCTTGAGTGGCACAAAAATACAATTGTCAATGCTGATTTTAATAACAACTTTACAAATATAAAGAGAGAACGGAAAATTAAATGTTCTAACGCCCCTAATAGTCAAGGTCTAAACTGCATGTATCATCACAATATCTATACAATAGTATATACAAGGGACGCGATGTACTATTTGCAATATTATCAATATTAAAAAGAAAAAGACCGTATAAGTACCTACCTAAATTCTAAATATCATCTAAATAAAATAAGCGATTAATTCGCGCATTCCAAGCTCAAAAGACACTGTAAATCTCATAATTTGTGAATTATACTAATGTTAAAATTACTTGTGCATTTGTTGTTTGTCAAATCAAGTCTGGCAAATCAAATGTTCAAATGCACCTAAAATAATCCAGATACTTTAAGAATAATATACCTACCCCCAGAAAATCTAATACTGTGACATACAGATGGATACAAATAGGTACAATCATTACAAAATCTTAAAGCAATTTAAAAAATCCTGTTTGTTTGATATGTCACTTCCATGTCATCACGTCATCAGTTAGGTGTGGTTGTTGTGTTATTTCTATTACCGGTCACTATGTGAAGTTAAGGTAGAAGAAGACGGCACTGGCTTGTATTTTCAAGAAATGTTGAGTCCAGTACCTAATCAGGGCTTAAATAGACACAAATACGATATACGAATAGTTTTAGCCCAATCTGCGTAAACGTTTTATACCGTTTACTCCAGGCTTAATAGTTTAGTGGTTAGCTAGGTAAATATACATAAATCAAATAACGCGTTTAAAATAACCATAATTCTTTATTGCAGAAAACATAGCAAGTACAGAGCAACTTAAAAGTAAGTACAAAGGCGAACATATCCCTTAAGGAATGTTTTCCAGCTGACCTTCGAGTGATTGACAAAACGTGAAATAATTAATTAATTAATTAAAATAAATAAACGACACTATATTAAATCTAAACAAACATACTACCATCATCTAGGCACCAGGTTTTTGATGATAGTGAGAACGGTCCTTTAAGCCTCTCCACTTCAGTGGCCAGGGTAACGCGCAGCCCGCGCGAGCGATAGAAAGGCGCGCGCCATAAATGCATATCTGCTCTTACATTGTAGATATGGAGTAATAGTAAATTAATATTCAGAGCTTAGCCTAATGTATAACCGAATCGCCGAAGCAAGGCTGAGGCGGTAAGTGCGGGAGCGCGGTATTAACCGAATGCACGTCCCATTAAGTCGCACGTAGATATTATGCTTTCCTTTTATTATTTAAGCCGAGTCGTGTAATCTAAGCATCGTTATAGTTCCTCATTAATTTTTAATTCGGCCGAGCTCGGATCTAATTAGTCGGTAGGTACCAAATAATGAGTCGTTACAAAGATAAGTTGAAATGCAGTTTTTATACCGCTCGTGTGGCGAAACAACGCGGATTAAGAACATGCATGTAATGTAAATACGGTTCATTTACTTTTACACATCAGGATTCTACTCCCACTTATACCTATTTGTAGTTAAATAAGTTCTTTACGAACATGAATAATTTTCAAAATTTGCAAAATTGTTGCGAGCCACTCAACAGCCAAAACGGGTGTGACGTAATCATACTGTTACTGGCTGACCTATCCATACTATGAGTTCCTCTGACAACGGGTCTACATGAACCAACTCAGGAACGTAATGGCGTCACGACAGTTTGGATATTTATTTTTAAACACAAAAAAAATTGAAATAAAAATACTTAAATAAAAATTTAATCATTTTTTATACTCATATAAACTAATGAACGAAATTCATTAAAATATTATGCATATTATATTTGCTATTGCAATGACCGCGCCGTCTCGACGTCACCTGCGTTTAATGTCCTGCCACAATAAACATTAAACACGATGTTTATACCATTAGACACGCTTTCAATAATTGACTGGCAGTTAACGATAAAATATCACAAGACACGCGTCCAAATATTCACAAAATCGAAGCCATAATAAATTCCAAGAATGCTCTCGGATCGACGTAAAAGTGAATTAACAAATTTAGATAAGGCTTAACAAATGTTTGCGTTTCGATCGCATTACCCGTCGACGATTTAATAGACAAGCCGATAAAGCCGAGGCGTTAAATAAATTAAATAATAAAACGTATAATGGGCGCGATAAATACAACCCGTTCGTAACACTCGCTCTCGAGATAAGTAAGCCCTTATAAAACGGACCAAATTAATCCTGGCTGAAAGGGCTCTCCGCGTCACTCGGGGAAAAGAAAAAAAACTGACGTCATAATCAGCTTTTTGTCAAATGTCAAGCTACGATCGCTTTTTAAATTTTAAAATAGCTCACCGAATTTGTGAATATCAGTGCCGCAGACGGCGGTACAGTCGCGCGCAGCCCTCCCCGCGCGCCGCCCGGCGTTTATATGAAAGTGCACGTCGTAGTTGTCTTTAAGCGAGGACACCCCAGCTATTATTTTCTTCACAATATACGTTATCTCATGAATTTACCTCCCAATTACTGGCTTTAACATCCGCTGGCGGCAATTAAACGTCTCTTGCAACTGTAAATACAAAACTTCTCGCCGTCGTAATTTAAAAAACCCACTTACCAAGAATGTGAAAAAACACAACGTTTAGAGCAATTAGCGCTTATACAACTCCCGCTGACAATTTAACTAATTAATCTATGGTTAATGTTGGGGTCCGAGCCTCGCCGGCCGGGCGGCCCCCGCCCGAAAAAATGTAGTTTGGGACTTGGAAATAAAACGTACCGCGGAGTTGACCCGCTCGCCTTGACATTAGGCCCGCGAATATATTAAGTAGTTAAGTGTGGAATTATAATTGGTGGTTAAGATAATTTCACTCGGTTACCAGTTGCTTGATTTCGACTATACTTATTGAGTGGCTTTCGAAAATTGATACCGAACTAAATTTTGGAGTCGCTTGTACTAGTTTGTCCGAGGCGCGAGGCCACCGCCTCGTTTCTTGAAATATCAGAGCTAACCTCAAATGCGCGTCAGCGCTTCGCTAAGCAGCTTAACCTGGCTCGCAGCGCGAACCGACACAACCGACCTTAACTCCAACACCCTCGGTCGACTTTCGCTCTTAACCATCCGACATTGTGACTTTTAGCATAATCGTAAAGGCGAGATGAAGGTAACGATTCTTTCATCGTTCTAACTTGATAACATCAAAACTTTTTATTGTGACAATAAATAGATATCATTGATATAAATAGGGCCTGTTTGGGCCCCCTTATAATACGGTGCCTATTCGCAGCTTTACGTCGTATTTGACAGGAGATGCGAGGTGTGAAATTGAGTCCGATTTAAAATAAGTAAGTAGGCATGCCTACGGTTGGTCTCGACGCGTTTTTTACGTGGGGATTATTTACAGTTTGTTTAGTTAGGCTAATGTTGGAACTGTCAAGCGAATAATCCGATAATTTGATCTCGCACCATGGGAAAACATTCGGTTAATCACGTGGAGACTGGCTGAAAGATTAATTAAGATTGACTAGACTTTAACGTGACTTAAGGTAAGTACTATTAATAATTGAACGAAGATAAGGTCGTTACGAAATTTAGCATAAGTGGGAACCCACTTATTTCCACCACATCGTCATCGGTTATCGTTTGAAAGCCGCAAGTATCACAAAAATTTATAAATACGTTAAATATTATTAGCCATGGGACAACAGTATCGTCCACTATCAAGTATCGGAAAATGTATGATTTTTCATCTGATTTCACATGATATCCAGTTGTGATGCGGAGCGGCCTCCCCTTTGACGAGCTGCTTCGTTTCATTGGCCGCATTTAATACGAATACACTTTTATACCTATTTGTATTTCGATCGAGTCGATATTCGTTTGTTTGTTTAATAAACGTATGTAAATATACGTGTTACTCACGCAGCACCGGATTGGAGTGATACCCAGTGAGTCGATGCTAGTTATTTTTACCTACTATCTTTTAATTATTTTGATGGGTAGTTTATTTTTTAATCTTTTAAAACTCCGCTGGACATATACTAACGCCTAAGTATTATGGAAAAATAACACAAGTACATATTTACATATATATACATCACGCTTGTATTCCCAATGGGGTAGGCAGAGCATGAAAAACTTTACATGGCCAAATTACACGCTTCGTAGCCACTTCTGGCATATTTTTAGGTTTTAATTTAATAGGTGCAATAGTGACAGGATGCTAGTATGTCGCCTAAAGCATACCTACACCCACTTATCCATAGTCTCTTCTTACGACATCCACGGAAGAAACGGAGAGGTGTTATTCTAAACCCGAGACCACACGAGTAGGAAAATAGCATTCTATTTAACTTAATTGGTTTTTAGTGCTTAAAAACTGTGAGAGAGCAAACCCATCACACGACAGAGAATGGTTGAGTAACAGGAAAGTATCGTTCTGTCGTTGCTGATTACAATAGAGACGAATTATGTATCTCGAGCCCGCGCCGTGACGTAACGCCGCTGCAAAAGTGCAGTGTTACCAGTCCGCCGTTCTCACTGGCTACATCTACAAGCTAAACAGACGTGCCCGGTGCGATAGTTATAGAAGCTACAAATACCAAAATATCGCAGCTCAACGTTGAGGAAAAAAACTAGTAAGTACTAAGAGAAAAGGCACACTGTATAGATATAGCTGACAATAAACGACCTATAAAGGCCATATTTGAATTCCGACTATCCTGCGTCCGTTGAATAGAAATCTTTTTTTTTTTTATGACGAAAAAAAAAATTAAAAATTATTCTACCCCTATAAATTAAACTATAAAGTTACAACTGAATTTGTACAGGTATTTTATGCTAATCCAAACACAGCCGTGCCATAAGGAAAATAATTCACAAAACAAAACATCAAAATAATTGTCAAAGAAAACCAGATTTACAAATATCAATTTAAATAATATCTCCGACACCGATGTAAATATGACTGTCATTGCAAAGAATGTTGCAATGTAAAACGTAGAACTACCTTAACGTTTTTTTCCGGTCAGCTACAGATGTTATTTTGCTGATGGTGTTTGATTTTTTCATTATCTTTAAAATAAATGACATAAATGAATCAAATGTCAAACTGACCTTTTAGCCCAAGTCAGAACTCGTTGGAAGAATTAAAAATACAAAACGCTTGCATGTGATCATGCCCTAACAAGTAACATTAAATCTGCGAAAAACGTGGGACTTGACTGATTCCTATCAAGATTAGATCTCATCTTAAGAGGATAGGAGTCGCATCACTTCTCCATACAAACGTAGTCTTCTGTTTTCTCCCTGAATAATGACATATGTAAGAGCAAAATTTTTTTTTTTATTAAATTTGTATCTGTTGTGGCTATGTCCATATGATTTGCTTTTATCGATATTCAATTTTTTTTATTTTTTTTATTTATAAAATCGATAAAAGCAAATCATAGCCACTACAGATAGAAATTTAATGAATTTTTTTTTGCTCTAATGGCATTATTGAGGGACCTCTTAAGATAAAGATAGACGATAATTGATAAATCTAACGGGAACTCAATTTGCTATGTGATGTAAGGTGGTAAATGGATTTTAAAATTATCATCAGACTACCTGATTTGATTACACATGGACCCAAATGAAAAGGAAAGTAAGTATTTGTACCTATTCTAGTTAATTTGTAGAGTGAAGGAACTGTAGATAGCCGTGTCTCCATGACAACCACACATCTATTATTATATTCAGAATGGAATACTTCCAGATTTTCGACTAATGTAGGTATATTTTGATTAGAAAATATGTTAGTAGTAGTACATTCAAAGTATTTATCGACCCTTTAAGATAGAGTCGATATAGAAAGTATAGAAACCACTTAGTTGATAAACATTTACGGAGAAGGATATCCTCTTTTATAGCTAACATCAGGTTTTCGGTCCTCATTCATACTTTTAGTAATTTAATTGTAATTAATAAATCTAAAGTATGTGGTCAACAAATGCACTATGCCTATCAAGAGAAGCCGGGTATCCTTATTGTTTCCATTATAGTATTAAAAATATACACAATGTTGTTCGATTTTCCGCATGTAGTCAATTAAACGCACGTCTGTACAGAGCACCTTATGCCTGTCATGTCAACGTCAGTGAATATGTGTATTGGAAACAGATCATCTAAAAACTCAGGTGCACTAACGGCCTGACCACATGTTCTTACTGACTTTGTTTATTTGCCGTAGATATATGTCCTCAGTGCTTTACAATTCATGCCAAATATTTGTATATCTGGGGCCTTAAAATCTTTAGCGCGAATAATCAGTCTCATGTACCTACTTTCAAAAGTATTCCTTGTATTTAGTTCTTTAAAAGACAGTTAAATTTCTTTGGCGATAGAGGAACAACCTCGCCATATCGCATGGCAAACAAAAGGCGAGCAAATGTGCGCCCGCGCTCACACGTAGCTCCATTATGGATCAATTAATTTCTTGCACCGTCGCTCTCACTCGCGTTGCTGTAATTAGACGAATTGTATAAACGGCAATACACGATTACCTTTGCTACCGGGTCGGCTTAATTGCAATTAGATTTAATCCATGAATGCTGATGTTTAGTTTTTTCCGTTGCAATTTTAAACGTTGCATGCATACTTGCCAGCCACATGAGTTGGTGGGTGATGTTTTGTTCTACGATGCCTACGAGTGATTGTGGCACTCACATTTCACATGTGCAAATACCAACTAAAACAATTATGTAGGCTAAGGTACTGCTTAAGTTACTACTTATTTTACGAGTATGTTAGTCATCTGTGGTGTTATACTCTAACGCAACTAACTAAAGTCGACGAGCTCGTCTTCGAGCTGTCAATTTTCCCAAATAATAAGACGGGTACTTTTAACACCTCGACGTTGAGCTTGTTGACGAGTTTTTTTTGGTACGTTAGAGAACAAGATTACTTCTAGGTGATTGTGAACCCTTCTTATTGCTACAATGATCAGGTTGCGCATTCATTGGATTGTATTCCTTTTTGTGTCAATATCGGCAATATTTGTAGTAAGCATTCCGTGTTTAACGATCAAACTTCTTGTCAATAAATGAATAATAAAAAATGCAGAAATACACAGACTGTTTGAATAAGTGCAGAATAAAAAATGTAGTTACCATTCAAATAATAAAATAGGCACATAAAAATGTTTTTCATCAAGGACTTTAACTTAATTATGTATCGATAGTCTGACTGTCAGGGGTAGAAAGATTACAAGAAAAACTGAAAGTAATAACCGTTTTACGTTTTACTAAATTTAGTACCAGTTTGTAGCTCTTGTGATAAAGTATACAAGGTTTGTCTCCTTTCCTCTAAAATAATGTCAGGACGAAACACGGTTTAGGTCATTGGTCGGAGATATTATTTTCTAGGTCTATCACAGCTTTGTGTCAAATCGATCGTATTTCAAGAAGTGCCTAAAAGTGTCCATAACCACACGCAGCTGTCATCGCAGTTATATCAGAAAACACATTAATGGAGACTATCAGTACCCATTTGTTTTTTTAACTAGTACAATAACAGTACTAATTGCCACACTTATAAAGACATCAATACGTAACGGTTTTATAATATTAGCTTCAAATTTAGAGGGATTTAATTCGTGTCGTGGTCAGATTTATAAAAAAAAGTAATAACAGACTAAAATTACTTATTTGTAATCTAACTTTACTTTACTTGATAAGGTTAATAAGCAAAAACAATCTATTAACCATTTTATAACCGGTATTCCGTCGTGTCCAAAAACACTTTTTGACATTGTCTTGTCAGTAATCAAATTTAGAAAACAGGGAAGGTAAACGTCCCATTGTTGGGTGCCGTAATAGAGACCCACCTTGTCAGCCTTATTGCTATGGTGTGAATCCAGATCAAAGATGTCAACTCTCACATTGTCGTTCGTTGATGCATTTACCTTAATACGACAATAAATGAACGAAGGTCCATGCCATCGAAGTTCGATTAAGTTGCGTCCCAGTATTTTTTTTTTGTACAATCAACTGCAGAGAAAAGTAACCCGACGCATTCGAGCGGCTGACTGACGGAAACAAACTAAAATCGCAATCAATATAACTTGTGAACACAAAACAAACCTTTCAGTAAAGTATTCAAAGGTATTCTAGTTTAGAGGTTTACGAGCAGAATAATGATGTAGTAAGAATCAATCAAAAAAATATATATATTTAGTAGTATTTAATGAGTTAGAATGGAAATGATTACAACGGACTGTTTAGATTGTTCGCAAGTTTTATTGACGTTGCAATAAGTATTGGGCCCCTGTGAAACCACCTCACCATGACCATACAGAGAAGTTTCGGTTTCGATTGATACTAAAACAGTGGCCAAATCTAAGACTTTGTTTTGGTAGAACACTAGACCGTGCCAAAGGGCTCTCTATTGTCACAGCCACGAGGCAATAAAGCAAGCTTTAATGTTAGGTATATTTGCACACGCGTACCGCATGCCTGTTAGGGTTTGTTTTGGTAAAATTTCTTAAAAAAGTAATCGGCAACTAAAGACTTTAATATGTTGCAAGTACGAATACACACTAAGGACCCACTAAAAGAATAGAACCTATCGGCAATACCATTCACACTATTCACAGTGACATTACACTGCTCGTCAAAGGAAATCACGTTTATTGTGATTTCACGTTGAATGTGTGCCGGTAGGTCAGAAATGAATTGGTTGGTGTACAATTATATATATATATATATATATATATATATATATATTCTCACGCCTGTATTCTCAAGAGGGGTAGGCAGAGCACATGAATTAAAAATCCAGTGCCACGTTTAGCAATTTCAGTGTACAATTATGGGTTAAAATAAACTGAAAAAAGGTATTCGTGTCTACTCAGTAGAGAAGGTTCTGCAATATCCATTAGTACTCTTACTCTCCATCCCAAAACAATTCGATATTAATCAATGCGAAATCCTATATTCAATTAACGGATTATATTATGCAAATCTGCCGCGCTGTCCTTTGCCGCAGACAGAAGTACTGACGAGGCCGCGACACATTATTCCAATTATATATACATTAAACCTACGCAATTCCCTATTTACATACAAAAGCTACGCTATAGACATAGATGTATGGACACAAATTGATTTGCACTGAGATAAATATCGTTGACCGGACTCTTAAACAGTTCTAGGAATTACATTTACAGTCGGTAAGGTGCGTAGGTCTTTGATTTGATTGATTTAGAATTGAACCATACATATTTAAATCTCGCCTGTATTATCACTTAGACAAAACCGAGTATTTGCAATTCGTTTCAACCACTTTTTAGACAAAAGAGGTATACCTAATAGTGATATGCTGCTCACATTGTATTTATGAAGGCTTATTAAAAAACGTGCTAACGCAGCCAGTGCCAAAATTACTGAGATATATTTTTGTGCATTTCGGTAATACAAAATGGAAATGTAGAGAATAAAAATCACTAAAACTTTAAAAATTCCTGTACAAAGTAAGAAAGTTTATGGTTTATATGGAGTCAATAATGTCAACATCTAACTATCTTGCTAATCTTACCTATGTTATACGTTGCGATCTAAACAGAGAAACTAAACACCATCAAACTCACAAAAATTAATAGCTCTATGTAATTTGCTATGTGTTTACTTTACAAAGACTATAATCGCTAGTGACGGCGTAAAAAAACTATTTCTATGAAAAAAATTACTTCCACAAGTTACTGAAAACTCATGGTAATAGGTACTTAGTACTTGTGTAACCGCTACCGTCTAAATGCATGATAAAATGTGTCATACTAGCCCGTGCCTGTGTAATCGATACAGCGGCGGTCACTTACGCATTCGATTCACGATACTCAATTTCCTGATTTCGGAATTCTGCGAAACGTTTTTCGAATAAAGTGCCGTGTTTTTTCAGTCGTCTGCTTTCAAGAAACTATCAAGGGGATTACGACTATTCGGCCGACGAATACTCAGTACCTAGGCGACGAAATTTAGATAATCTACGTAAACGACTATTAAAAATTTAATGGACAGTTTTAGGACCCAGTTGTATCGAGTTAATGTTTTACCAAGAGATTGGAAAGTGCCTACTTAAAAAGCTATTAAAGTCTTTCCGTTTGCGTATAATATCCGAACTAAACTTCTCCTCTTGATTTTTAAGAGGTATTAACTTTTCACAGGCGGAACAGGCAATTTGAGACTTATTGGTCAAGGAAACGTCCCGGTTGTTGCTCAAGATTGAGAGCTCTTTGATAAACTTCCTTCTAAATTCGAAACAAGTGACGTCATCATCTTACAAAAAGTTCCAAGGCTCACTGCAATAAAATAAAAATCTCCTTGGATTTTATTAATCGCCTGAAGGAATCTCGAAAAACAAATATGGTTAAGATTTCACTACAAATTGTAATGAAGATAAAGTTTACATCTTGCTCAACATCGATATAACATCTCCACACTTTTTTGACAAATAAATCATAAAGTCGAAAATCCACCAATAAAGGTATCAATGCGCAGTTTAAAAGCTCTAACCGTACTTACTTAAGGCAGTGAGAAGCTATTCCTTTCTAATATTTAGAGGCAAACATGTAATATTAATATTATCTACTAGTGACATCGCGCAAATCGACTACTTTTATAGAGATTAGTTAGGTAGAGGTGCCAATCATTCTCACATCCATAAAAAAAAATAAAGGCACTTCGTATGCTAAGTGAATGCTGTGACCGCTCGGGGTAGTCGGTAGGTATCGCACATGGGTGGCAAACCGCAACCACGGCCGCTCCACTCGGCTGAACTTATGCCCCCTTAATCCGTTGTCTCACCAACAATCTTTACCACGGATGTTATAATAAAGAGAGCGCACATTGTTATGCAAAAAAGGAGACAAGAAATTCAAAATTTTCATGCGACTTTGTTACGAGAAAATTCAATAAGTAGCTATCTAGGTGAATACAACAAACACAAAGTTTCAAGTACATACCTATCATTTGGGTTTCGAAATTTTCAACATAAATAAAGCTCATGGAATCTTTTAATTTGTTTAGTTTGGGTAGTTCCAGTTTACTCTAACTCGTTTAAAAAAATACATCTTTTTACCTAATCACAACTGAAACTTGATTTCGAGAGGAATCACTAGTTTGATCACACGAAATTTTAAGCTGGCTCCCAGATCCAATCCCAGGACCACAAGATTCATAGTACAATTTTCTAACAATTAGGCACTCTGGTGACTGTAGTAGCCACTTCTAGTAGTCGCCACAGGCCCAGCGAGGCGAAGGAAGTGAATCGGTAACCGCACGAAGCCGTACCAAGGCGAGGGCTTCAGCCGAGGACAAGTTTCTTACTCGCGAGTTTACGAAATTACGATTTCAAGTTCATGGCTTTCTTGTCTTGAAAAAAAAAACATTATAAATTCAAAACTTTGGTCTCTAACATTTGAGACGATCCAAAATTCAAGTAACACATACAGAAACACAACCACGGACTAGAATAAAAAATCAGGGAAATAAATAGTTTAGTTTCACAGCAAGCATTCAAGAAGTTACTTGTGCCAATGAACATCAATTTTAAAACGATTTCGAAAAATCAAAAGACTGCGCGTCACGTTCATATACGATAGTACGTATCTACAGATCTGCAGGCATCTCTATCGAATAGGCAAGCCCACAACTAACCGAAAACCGCAAATCGGCCGTAAAACAAAGTTGAGGGACACATTAATGTTTTTAAACGGAGTTTCATTGGTTGCAGGCGTGAAAGATGACTCGGACGACATTTCAAGCAAGAGCTGTGGCGGGGACTCTTCCAGCCTGGCCAAGAAGCAGAGGAAGGCGCGGACGGCGTTCACGGACCACCAGCTGCAGACGCTGGAGAAGTCCTTCGAGCGGCAAAAGTACCTCAGCGTGCAGGACCGCATGGAGCTGGCCGCCAAGCTCGGGCTAACCGACACCCAGGTCAAAACCTGGTATCAGAACCGACGGTGAGTTGACAATTTGCAACACGGTAACCTTCCACCGGACGCACAAACTCGAAATCCATCAGAACGGTTAAAAACTAATTTGCAGTTCGAGTTGCACATCCAGTAGAAAATTACCTAAATGTCATATTCATGTGTGGGTCTCAGGAGGTTACACAACTACATATTTCGCCATTTAGACAGATTATGAACTAAGTCTCATTGAATGACAACCTATCGTCAGGAAAAGTAGGTAAGCGCTTTAGTTTACAAGACAATCGTAGAAAAGCTGCTTACTATGGTTGCTTAGTTAACTCAGTGGCTAATGGAATTAAAATGGATAGTTACATGTCGGATCGGTGTATATTTCGCGGATAGCGGAATCCTAAATAGGAACAGGATCACGTCGGTCGTAATGGCGCCCTGGTACAAAACACTCGATTATACAAACGCAACTATTCATTTACTAACCGCAATTGATCGTAAAATGGTTGTTAATTTACGAGAAAACACTAATCATTCTACGATTGCGTGATACGGCGCTCTGCCGTTATCGCAAGGCATTTTATTCTTGTAATTTTTTGTAATATGCAATAGAGGATACCAGTATTCATTTAAAATACACACGCTAATCTATAAATCATATCGTAAATGAACGAGCTCTTCGTAAAGTTCATTCGTCCACTGCTTTTTAATTTCTATAATCTACGCAACATGCGTGCGATCATAAAATATGATACCGACGTAAAAGTGATTTCTTACCCAAGAATGCGATGGACTATTGCACAGCATATAGGTATATCTATACCTACACTTTTCTGACATGTACCTATTGGATTATTATAAATTTGTGTTTTTTCTTGGAATATACCCACCCATGAATATGTTATCTGCTTAACATAAATTTACTTTGACAGGAAAGACAAGAGTCAAGAAATCACTGCTAATTTGCCACTCGTTTCTGATTTCTCTATTGAGAAATTGATTAATTTTGATTAAATTTAATTTATAAATTTACTTATCAAATCTTTCAACGACCTCGTAGTTCGCTCATTCATTTCATCTCGTCCTAATTTAGTTTTAGGCTTAGTTTGGTCGATGCATGAAATTCGTAATCTCATGTATTGCGAAGTTCAGTAAAGTTCACTTAAGTGACGACTGGTCACAGTGGTCCTGAAAGACTTGGGTTAAGAGCGTGCACACAAAATTCGGTGATTTTGATGATTTTCAAATGCTTTAGAAAGCTATAAATCCTTAAGTTTTTAAAGAAAAACTACTGTAACATATAAATAAACTCTTTTTCTAGGGATTAACGGAAAGAAATATTTTATTAGCAACACAGATTTCTTTTACTTAGCCAATTTGTTGAAGGGTTTTCACAAAAATACGCGTCAGAGCTGTCTTTCACTTGAAAATTTTCCATTAAAATTTACCATAAACGATATAAACTTGTTATTATCTGATAGACAATATAGTCTACTGGGGATTAACGGAGAGACATGCATCAAATTATTGGTTTTTATTATTCAAATATCATTTTACATAATTTCAAAGTTGAACTATTACTTTATTTTTTTTCTCATTGATTTTAATGTAATTACAAATGAAACAATTTTATTGTAAATTTACAGAATATGTTTAGTCTAACCATATTTTTTACATGGCTGAATATGAGTTACTTTATTTTTCACGATTTTTTAAACATTGGTCCAAAACCACTAAGGTCAGGTGGGGGAAGAGAAACGCAGGGATAAGAGGGCTCTACAGACCATAATCACTCATGACTCGACGAGTTATGGTCTGTGGTGCCTCTTACCCCTGCCCTGCCCCTGAATTTCTCTTCCCCGCCTGATATTATAATTACGTTCGTAAAAAATGTGTGCGCCCTCTTAAAGTATAAAATTGTCAAAAATCTTTAACGATTCGTGAGGAAATAAATACGTAGATTTTTCTTAAAAAGGCCTATTCTGAAGGTTGTATAGTGAAGCAGTGAATTGTTGAGTCCTGTAATAAAAGCTGTCCTGATGAGTCCCGACCAGTCGGCCGCGGCCTGCGTCGTGGGATCGCCGGCACCACAAAGGAGGCTGACTCAGCACAACGAAGACATTACAACTGCTACTGGCGAAGTGTTCACTGTGTGACTGTGATTCATCCCATTTTGCTTTGCGACGCTCGCGAATTTTCCAAATTGTGGTCAGTGTAAACTTTAAAGGTAATAATAATAATCGACATAAACAAAATATTTTCACTTTTAATATCTGCAAATAAAAAAAAATCTTTAATAATTAATAACAAACAATAACAAAAACAGTTATCCCTTAAGAATATTTTGCTGATAAACCGAAAACTATTAGCACCAAAGATCGCATCACTAAAAACACTTAGCTTTTCTTACTAGACAAATTTGAAACGGTCGTCTATATTTACCTTCGATAATTACGCCTACTAATTCAAATAAAGCGGGCGGGAGTGTTTCGGCGGCGACTGTACCCGGCGGCCATTTCAAAAACAAACGTTTATAATTAGGCCTTTGCGGGCGCCGACAGCGCCTCCCGCACAAAAGCTTCGGTAGCTAAAAATAAACTACACTAATTTTCTATTGCTTTATACCAATTTCTATCCGCTGATGTTAGATGATAGATACAGTGTTTATTAATCGGTTTTGTAACTACCTCGTGATAGCTATGGATGGATTTTTATTTACGGGCTCGCGTTTCGCTTTTCGGAATGTTAAATGGCTTCTTTCTCATTTTAATTAGTGCGTAATTCTGCGCCGGCAATAAACGTCGTTCAAATGGGGCTGGCGCATAAAGTACTCACTTTCTAGATTAACTATATAGGCGTAGTAATGCAGTAGCGGTTATGTCAGGCGATGAGACTTATGTCCCTAGTCTGTAACCGCGACAAAATACGGTGCTAAGTTCGTTCCGCGTTAATTCCTGACATTAGTACCCAGCATGCTAATTTTGATTCAGTACTAAACATTTTTACAATTACTATGTAGTTAGACCGAGCATTTACGTAATGCAAGAAACCGAAACATATGGTGACGAACAAAAAAATGTAGGACCTCTTAAAAAATAACGTATTTAAATGCTGAAAAATCAACAGCATCAAAGAAAAATCCCAAAAGTGTTTAATTTTGATACAGATTTGTCAACGCCTAAACAAGCATCCACATGGAAACCCTTGCATGATAATATTTAGTACCTTTCTATCATGAAAGTAGGTATATTAATAAGTGATCTGTGCCTAGTAGCAGAGAAGGGAGGTAGAGGAGAGCAGCCGGTGGGCAGCGGCGCCCGCGCAGCGGCGCCGCACCTTACGGCCAACACTTTTTGCCACACTTTTTGTTGGTTTCTATAATTTCGGTAAAACTAATGTTTGGTCTTCGATTTTTCGGTTCGTGAAAGGGTGTGAAATCGGGCTTAATTGAAGGATTTAATGGCTTTTGTGTGCGGTCACTTTCCTTAGTTTTTATGGCGACACGGATCAAGTAGGATGGTAGGCAATAATTTAAAAATGTGGGAGCGACGGGGCTTAAAAGCGTTTTGTGCTTTGTAATTATTATAATACGCTTTTTGTCACTGGTCACATGTTACCTGTGCATTCAGAGTTTCAAGCGTACCTACCTACTCGCTTTGTAAATGAGAAACCGAGATAAAATAATTTATTTTAATTAAAGACACGCCATTTGGCTTTGAGGTCACTCTGTGTAATATAAATTACCTGTATAAAATAATTAAAAACTACCGACCACCTAGTAAACTGGTGTTTGTTCTCTACAAAACAGTTTAATTGTGCTTAATTTGAATTACAATCGTTTTATAAAATTAGTAAGTGGAATTTTTGTGATTTACACACCTTGCTTTTTTCACGGTCCGTCGGTAATTGAAGTCAAATTTCTCTTTTGACAAGTTTAGGCACGACTTCGACGCGAGACTTTCGGTCGTGAGATTTTCAATTGACTCGATGCCTGTCCAGGATTTACCTACTCGATTACCAACATATTTTGATGCAAGTTCGCCAGACAAGATTCCGCACTCAGCAGCCCAGACCCGCAGTCAGCCACAATTGATTTCGTATTCTCTCACTCGATTATGCGATCATGAGTCTAATAATCGAGTCTGATTGACTCGCATGAATTCAATCTCTTTTAAGCTAAGCGTCCACTTGTCGGTATCGTACGCATCGGACGTATCGCACGCAAAGGATTGTAGTATTCTTTGTATAGAAACTCATACAAGTGCGTCCACCTGACTGCATCGTATGCATCGCTTTTCGCCATACATCTAATTGAATCCGATGCGTCCGATGCGTGCGATGCGGACCTGTGGACGCTTAGCTTTATTCAGGCAATGAAGGATGAAGCGCGGACGCGTCATAGTAACACGTGTGAAGCTGCTGTCAAGAGTAACAGACTAAACTAACTAAACCATGTTGTTTGAAGATACTCCATTTAGATTTGTCCTTTGTGTTATGTCCTGGTAACGGACTTAATTTCTGGACTCAAGAAAAAAATCGCGCATTCGAGTCAGGATTCGAAAAGCGCATAAACTCGAGTCGACTCGATTCACCAAGCGACTCGGTAATACCATCGCTGGGATGGTGCTGAGTGACGCCCGAGCGCTCGCGGCACAGCAATAGACTTCAACGCGTCTTACTCTTCCGTTCAAATTTGACTTTTTTATTGCGTTAATGCAAAGATATTATTATTATTAGAGGGACGTGTGAACGTCGGCAGATGATCAGAGATGCGCAAGTCACGGGCTGGCCGGCGCCGGGCCACTCATTAAGCAGCTTCCGCCGCCACTTTTGACACTATTATTTTATAACATCATCGATTCGTTCGGTTAATTGTTTTGGTCACAAGGTACCTTTGGATGATCGCGGCGTTTGAAACTGTACCTCCATATAGGTATGTGTTTAAGTAACTCCTTACCGCCTTTTGTTTGTAATCGTAAAAAGATAGAGCAGTTGACGTCTTTCTTGATCGATTAGAAACTTACGTAGGGTATTTTTTCATTTTGATCTATAGAGATCATAAAATTGGCTATACCCTGCCAGGGTTCCTGAATCAGTGTAGATATCTAATTGTGATTATGACTGTGTAGGTAGGTACTTCAATTTTGCCGAATAAATGAATGTGAATAAAAAACTAACTTGTTGCATAGACAATTGATCCTGAAACAAATGAATAGTTTATCATTATAAGACATATCAATCGCTGATTTTTAACTTTTTTTTGACATTCACGAAGTAACGTCTATAGTCTAACCTTCTGACGACCAGCGTCAAATTATGTGTAGTTTAAAACTGACTTTTAATGTCAAAAGATAAACTTACAAATTACTTTTATTTTAAGTACTATGTATAGGACGCAGGTCGTCAGGCGACTAAATAACAGACATGGAATATAAAAAAAAAATCCTCATCCCGCCAGTTTCTGCCGTACTGTCTTCATCCAAACTTGGGATAAACTTGTCTCGGACTGTGAATCGCACATTTCTTTTGATAACACCCGCCGGCGGGGTTAAGAAAGTCGTTAAATATTGTAAATACAGTGCGCTGTGAGTGTCTGTCGGTCAGTCTAATGGCGGTGGCGCGGAGTTTATCGCCGTTTAGTCGGCGTCGTGTAATTCGCGACGATTAGGTGCCTAATGACGCGAGCCTTGTGCTCAGTGTTGCCAACTCAAACAAAAGGAAAATATTCAAAAAACCGTCAAGAGCGTTCGAGCTAAGGCTATGAATACATTCTTGTAGCTGGCACATTTTTGTGCAACATTTTTGGATGGCAGTCTACATACGAATTTGGCATAGGTATGTGTAACATGATACAAAGTTGTGCCAGCTACAGGCACGTGTATTGTTAGCCTAACACATCTTAGGTACACTTTTAGAAACTAAAAACAAAGTACGATACTATAATAACTACATAATTTGAAATCATCTATTGAATTGAAAATTATTAATGCAAATGTAATAAAAGGTACCTACTCTTACTATTGTTTGATATAAAAAATTCTCAATTCAAACGTCATTTCATGATAACTTGAGGCCATATCTTGGGTTTTAGTAACAGAATATAATAATATTTATAACAGAATAGAATAAACAGAATATAATAAGCGCGTTGGTCTAAATAACGCTAAAATGTTAGAAAAAAAAAACTACCAAATGAATTGATGCATACATGCTGCCGTCGTGCGTATCTGTAACACGTCCATCAATAGTTAGATTTATCGTGTATCAGAACATGCATTTTTTGCAATTATAGGTACCAAAGTATCCTTTTAATTTCTGCGTGATCTATAATATTTCACACACATTTATCAACACATTTACTCCTTACCAACATGTAACCACAGCCATTAATAAAGTACCTAAGTACTCACTTTTTAAAGTTGGTAGGTACTGCTTTAATCGACTTCTGTAATAAAGTTCCCAAGGTGCAACTAAAATCATTCCAGGTTTCTTTTATCGATTCAGTCAGATTATTCTTCCTTTAATCTCTTCGGTGACGTGAAGGGGCCGATCTATCTTTGTTATCGTTCTTTTATAATATTTCTTGTTGATTTTCTAACAGAGACACCACATGCTTGAGAGACACTTTTTTTAAGTATTTTTTTTTCTTGAACGTACTGAATTCATGCAAAAATATGTTTGCAATTTCAACAGCTTTTCTCCCATTTTCAAAACATATTTTTGTAATAGCAGGTTCAATTAAGGGAGTAGTATCAACTACAACAGGGGTGGCCAACAGGTCGATTTTGACTGTTAGTCCAGTCGATAAGTATCACACGGCACGTCGTAATCACCACTGCTTTAAATAAGTTTTTAATTGGTAGATCACTCAGGGTTTCGTTAGTAAACAGGAGATCTTGGGTCCAATTAAGTTGGCCACCCCTGAACTACAAGCTTCAAGCACGGTCAGTCTGTAGATGAGCAAGTCTAGAAAGCGATTAATAAACATCTTACAAAAGACGACGTTTTCCAATAAGAAAATACAATCTTCAAACCGTTGCGATCTAACCTAACTCAGCTTATCTGACTCTGAGCTGTCATAAAACGCTTTCGAAACTTAGCTTGAGTGTTCTAAACACCCACACAGATTAGTTAACTAGTTAATCGAATAGGAACAAGCAAGGTTGTCAAATATTTTAAAGTAACTGCTTTGCGCTGTGGCCCGGTTTGGACGAATAGCCAAGATAATATCGAGCAGTTGTGAACTTTAACGCGCGCGTTTCCGAAGCTAGCTAGAGACTACAATGTTGCATTTGAGTCGTGCGTAAATTTGTATCATTTGGATAAACGGTGCGCCGACGCACCGGCCCGCGCAGTGCACACAACGCGGAATTTCCGCAAATATCTGAGCACATATTTTAAAACGGTGTTTTGCTTATTTAAGTAGGTAATCAATGCGCGGGTTTCATTTTTGTAATAATCAGGACGGTTTCCTTTGTTTTTTTCCTGAAATTATAAGGCAAATCATACCTAGGTATTAGGTATAACGTTGTGAAACAAAAACAGTCAAACGAAGAGGGCTTTTTGTTTTAATGTTTTTTATAAATAAGACATAATTTTTCACATTAATTAATTCCTCGGAAAAGTTTAAACGTGAGACAAAAGTCGATACGTGTGCGCACACATCTCTAATGACATAATACGCGGGCTCACACAGCTACCAAGAAACAGTCTAATCGGTTATTGCGAACCCTTCCAAATTACACCTCCAGAGACACGGGAATCGAACCAAGGTCGCTCGGGTCGCCGGGCTTATCATTTAACCACTAATCATAATACTGGAAATGCCATTTGAGCTCTGCTCGGGTTTTAATAAACGGATCGCGGCCGGATTTCGTAGGTAGCCGGCAATTTGACCGTCCACGTCTGAATCGTCATTTCGTGATGCGAATTTTATTTTAAAACATTAATGGAGTGCATGAGTGAGCGGTTCTAAGTAAACAGCGCGCGGAGGACGCGCGGGTGCGGAAAGGTCGCGCCGGGCCTCACTCGCACTTGTCGCCCCTCGCAAACACAACGATTTGTTACTTTAATTGCTAGTCTCGAGAACAATAAAAAACTAGAAAAACATTTTCAAGAAATTAACAAGCACCGCAAAGACTCATGACGCATATCGATTGAGGTTTATAGACATTCTATCAAACTCGTTGAATTATTGCATACATTGAGTCAAAGGTCCCACAAAAACTAGGAATTCATAAACATAAAACATCTTAGGGATATGTAACGTTATGAGTGAAGACGTTCAAAACTTCAAACAACACTCATTAGTTCTCTCAAAGCTTCATACAGAAATATCCGTAAAACTTTCTAAGCAGCATATAAATAACGTTCGGAGTAAGCTCAAATTGGGAGGTCGCCGCAGGAGCGGAACGGCACAAGCGGCGCGGGCGCGGGCGCGGCGGCCGATCGATGAAGTGCTCTTTGTCTGCCGGATATACAAGCTGAATTCGCGTCACGTCGCCCTAAACCCAAATCGAGAGAATCGACTCCCCCCGCGGAGAGGTCGTAAGCGGAACCGTTTTACCGGACGATTTTCGTCTTTAGTTTGAACTGTTAAGGCGCGTTTTCGGATGATCCTTTACGAACAACAATTGAATCAGTTCACGCAGCATCAAATCACTAAACCGCTGGGCGGAGCGAAGTCAGACTCCGCCGGGGCCGCGGGACAAAGACGGAGGAAGCGCGCTCTCGCGGCCGTCGCGCGCGCGCGAGCGAGAGGAGGCATTGTCTGGCGCGCCCGAGACGCGGCTCGGCCGCCGCGAGAGCTTTTTGTTCGCAGCCCGCGGCGATAAAAGAGAACAGTGTCACCGAGCAGATTGCTTCTTATTCAGCACTTGACAATTAAATAAGTGCTCTTGAATGGCTCTCCTCGCGAACAACATGTCATAATAGAATGATTAATGCGGCCCCGCCGCGCTTTCTACCGAGTAATGGTCAGCTGATGATAATTAACAACATTAAATATTTACATTAGACACGTCGCTGGACGCCGCGACGTGTTACACGTAATAAAACTCGAATCCGAGATAATATGAAGAATGATGAAGACTGACTATTATCTGCACCGCGTGTAACTTGTACTCGTGACGTTAATTTATAAACCGCCGTTAACAACCAAAAAGTTGATAGATTACCGAGCAATAAATTAAATGATAAAAATAATTTTATGAAAAGATGAACAACGAAACATCTGAACTCCCCCTCATTTACATTTAATGAAATTAAATGATCCATTTAGAGAAATTAATTAACGAGGTAACCAGTGAAGCGACGGCTAACCGCGACCCTCGCGATGCGCCGACAATGGGAACATAATAATAATAGCGATGATAATGCGAATAGCAATAATAAATTACTCCCTTCGAATTAATAAAAACCTCACTTGATGACAATAACGGGCCGCTTTGGAACTAATCGAGGTTTAGAGAACGAAATTAATTTGGACTGTTTGGGATGGGGACCGGGGAGCTGGCACTCCTGTCTGCCTTTGTCTGCAAACAACTACTGAGCGCTCACTAGACCTTAAATCGAAGTGAAATACAACTCTCTAAATTTGCAATGAGTTGTAAACACTCAGAAAATATTTCTGCAAGATCTCTGTTGATAAAAATAGGTAGATACAACTAGTAGGTAGGATACATCTGCGTCCAATAGACCAAAAATATTTATTTATTTATGTGAACCTAAAGTCTCAATCATATGTAGATACTTTAGAAATATCATGTACCTACCTGCCTGTGTTATGGTAATGTTTCAATAACGAATAAACAAAAAATGCAGTTGTTAAGTTGGTACCTACTGTTTATGACATTTATTAGATGTAGTAGCGATCTACGAAGTCGTAAACAGTTCACTTTGGACCTCCATTTGCAAGCAGCATTCATATATTTGGATGGCAGTTTATCTTCAGAAAGTTTCTCCTGAATTGCTTCTTATGATGCTGACATAAAGAAGCTGAAAAAAAACCATTTGTCCCCGCGGCAATAACGCGTTAATTTATACCAGCTCACCCTTTCCAACCGAATCAAATAAATCAAATTAAAGTACTCGACCACGCTCCAGCAAACACATGAGTGCCCAAGACGTTTTGTCAAATTTATTATTTTATTTATATTTTTTATTAGTTATTTCGCTGCGGCATCTTCATTGTGCTCTCGAGTGGCCTGTGACAAATTTGATGACGATTGGGGTCATACGCCGAATAGGGTTAGTGATCTATGGTTTTTAGGGTTCGTAAACGACAGTTTACAGAATTTTAGAGTCGATTTAAGTTGGTAATGTGGCATAAATCGTTTTTGTGTAATTTCTTGTGGGATTCGCGGTTGATTTAGAAGTTTCAATGGACCGTGAATTTTTTTATTGAATGTTTTTTTTGTTCTCAGGACGAAATGGAAGCGGCAGACGGCGGTTGGGCTGGAGTTGTTAGCGGAGGCGGGCAACTACGCGGCGTTCCAGCGGCTGTACGGGGGGTACTGGGCCGGGGTGCCGGCGTACCCCGCGCAGCCCGCGCCGTCCGCCGACCTGTACTACCGGCAGGCCGCCGCCAGCGCCGCCGCCGCCGCCTCCGCCAACACGCTGCAGAAGCCGCTGCCCTACCGGTGAGCCTCGACCACCCATCTACGACAGACTGCCTCTCAGGAGTCTCGAACTAAAACACTTCATAGTAATACAGCAATACTACGCTGGATAACTGATCGCTAAAAAAAGCAGACTGTCAAACAATGCAATCTAAAAATTGTAGCTATATAAATTCTGAATTTCGATTTATTGCTTGTTTGGTTGACTGTCGAAGGAACAATACCGGTGATGATGCCTCAGAGATAATCGAAACAAGTGTCCAGTCTGTATTGTATTCGTATTATTGTGATAGTTTTAGTTCTAAATTCGTGGAGTTGGCACTGATTATTTTATTTTATTTTAGTTTAGGGAAGGTGGCTCCTTTATATTGCATAAAAGTAAATCAGCGCAGGCGCAACTAATTCACAATGCTGACTTCACTCTTTTGTGGAGGACCAAAGAAACTTTATCCCTATCAATCCAATGTAATTTAACTAAATGAAAGCTACAGTTGGGTATTTGATTAACTAGCATGTTCTTAATTGGGTCATTGTCATAACCCTAAAAAAACATGTCCATTTGTAATATATAAGACATTTTTAATAATTGCATTTAATTTACATCATAACTATAAAGTACAGGAAACGTACTAGACTATACTATATCGTATTTTCTATAAATGTAATATTTGTTTTGTTTATCACCACAAATGTAACTGAAAGTCCACTTCGGTGGACTGTCCGGGTTCCACCTGTTAATAGAATGTGGCTTTAAAAAAATACATCTATTTTATTATTGTACAAAAATGCCATTTTTCCCTAATCTTTATATGATTTCCATTTAACATTAATAGAATTTAAAAAATTAGATGGAAATAAAACACATTTTTTGCATCATTGAATCTTGTCACAGCATTTTTTGTCTTTTTGGTGGACATTACTTTAAATTCTAGAAAAATTAGGGAAATGTCAAATGAATAGACCAGGACATATCATTTAACTAGTTCACTATCGTACTATCCCTGTTAGCATCCATTTTGCCATGACTTGTGCGCAGCAGACGATATTGTTGTGTTAACAAGAATATTTGGTGGTGTCAATGTTGAATTGTCTTTCCGGTTATTGCTGTATTTTGTAAGTACATCGCTATAAATCCACCAAACGTTTTTAATAATTAGTTAAGCAATCAAACATTGTAAATTATGCCTTGCCTTTTGAATAATCCTTTAAATGGCTGGTGTTGTGAATGATATTGCGGAAAAAGTCCATTCGGTGGACGTCTTTGTGGTGGACTTTTTGTACACCCAAACGATAAATGATTATATTTTGATTGATTCTTGTACTTTGGTTTAATTTTTTATTATAACTTTTAAAACTAGCTTCTGATTCCTTTTTTGTTTTATCCGTAAATGACTAGTGACTGAATAGTGAATGTTTAAACGTTAATTCTGTAAAGGTAAAAAAAAACTGTAGAAGATTTAACAAAAACATACAAAATAAGCTTTGGAGGGAAAATGGAATGATGCACGACGATGCAGAAAAAAAAAAACAATATACAAAAAGAAACTTAAAAGTACATCGCACGCAAAATACCGCCTTCCATTCCAATTATTTTAGTACCATGAAATGGGTGAACGTATTGCAGTGAAAAACAGAATAATGTTGAAAGCAAAGAAACTTACTTACTTAGAAAGAAGTTGATGACTTTAGAATGCAGCAACCATTAAAAATTAGTGAGTGCAGTCTGTTAGTTGATTGAAAAAAAATGTTCATAAAAGTATACAATTTTTGGACGTATATTCTGAAAGTTCGGATACGTCAACGTTAAAACCAGGAAGAGCCACCAAACCCCCACTTTCATACATGCTTCTTGAAGACTTGAAGGCTTCCTAGTCTTTGGAGGACGAAGGCATATTTGGTCCACCGAAAAGAATTGTCATTTCGGTAGACAGACACAAAATATTTTTTATATACTTTTTGAATGTATTTACGCGTCTGATTGTTCATGATTATGAGAATATATCTTGAACGTTATTTTTGTTTAAGATGTTTACCGCTTTTTGTTTTGTTTATTTATTATTAATTAACATAATTAGTCCACTCGGTGGACATATTAGTCTTTTCTGTGGAACCGAAATATCGTTATTTCGTTTTAAATCGTTTTTTTCGAATAATTGATCTCTGAATGATACTCAGTTCTGTTGCAAGTTAGAGTAAGAGTCGTAATTTACCTTTGATTTTTATAAATCACGTGTTTCATTTTTTGGCGAAAAAAATTGCCAGGCTTGACAATGACCCAATTCTTCTACAAGACCGACCGCGATGCTGTGGTTAAACGAAGTCAAAACTATAGCACAATGTGGTTGAGTTAATTCCTACCAACTCTGAAATACGGAATTATACCGTCAGATGCAAGCTGGAATATTGAACCTTTTGTTTTATTCAAGCAAGTCGTTAAAAATTGCATGCTGTCCATAGAATAGTAGCTAGCAGATGAATGAGTGTTGGAGGCAAATGCTGAAGGTGCTATGTCCTCAGGTTGTACCCGGGCGCGCCGCTGGGGTCGGTCCCGCCGCTGGGGCTGGGCCTGCCGGGCCCGTCGGCGCACCTCGGCTCGCTGGGCGCGCCGGCGCTGGGCGCGCTGGGCTACTACGCCCAGGCCCGCCGCTCGCCCTCGCCAGACGTCGACCCCGGCAGCCCCGCGCCGCCCCCGCGCCGCTCCCGCGAACCCTCGCTCGACGCCCGCTCCGACGAAGACGACGACGATGAACCCATACACGTATAAGCGTGGACCCAGTGAAACCAAGGACCTCAGTGACGAGTGGGGGATTGACAGTGCAGACTTTGAGCGACGGGCCATTCCTACCCCGTTACCGTGAGCGTGGTTATTTAAATTATTTGCTCTTCATTCAACCTGGTGACATTGTGTCGATCTGTTAACCGATTAGCTTTTCTACCATCCTTATTGGGGAGTGATCGTGGAGTGTGGACGGCGTCAGTCCGAAACATGTGATATCTTAAACCCAGATTTGATATAAGAACTCGAACTTAACGTGTACAATATTAATTGATGTCGTAGATATAACTACCTAGTATTATAGAATACACATGCTTTGTAAGATAGGTTACGGAGGAGAGGGCGTCGAGTGCGCTGTGTGTGGCGCCCTGTCCCCGGGAGCGGGTCTGTTGTGCGCCCGAGTGATGTCGTAGTGGTGTGTTATCAACTTTGAAGGCTACTTGTGAAATAATTGCTCAGAATAGACCTGCGTTTAGATAAGTAAGTTCCACGTGGGTAAGCTAACTGCCTAAAGGCACGTTCGCACGCTAGGCGTTCGCTGGATAATTCGACATCAGCGTTGCATGAAAAATAATTGAGCAAAACGTGCACGCGTCGTAAGCTGACGAAGAATTCAGTTAGACACTACTCTGCGGACGTGCGACTTTGGTGTTGCCATCCTTACAATAATTAGGCTACCTGTGATGCCAGCCGCGTGTGTCGCGCCGAGCCGAGTTAGTCGGGAACTGGATTCATGGACCCTACTCCAGCAACGATCTACCTATTTTAAAGTCTAATCAGGCTGTCGTATAAATCAATAATTTATTTGTCCCTGTCAATCTATCCATTCTTTTATTTGTACAGGGTCACCTGTATCTTAACAATAAAATATTTAATTGTGTACTTTTTTAACTCTGCCAGAGTAGGTCAATAGCTTCTCAATATTGTTTTGTTCACGGATCCAGTCTTAAGTACTTAACTACTGTTGCAATAGATAATGAATACTTAAGTTAAATAATAATAATAAATGTTTCCGAAACACGCAATAATCGAAATAATAGCTAAGTAATGATTTGTGCGTAGGAATTCAATTTTTCAATGAGAACATTGGAAAACATTTGCGGACTGTGCAAAGAAACTGTATATTGTATTATCTATATAAATATAATTATTCATATTATGTATGTACTGTTAGTATTAAATACACAGCTACTCGTAAAGTATTACATGTATGTTGAAAGTACCTAATGCTTTCGGGTACTAGCTATGGTGATGTACTTAAGCATTCCGAAAGGTGACATATTATGTCCAATAGATCTTGTGGTGTTTTGTAATTAAAATGTTGTCAATTAAGACAAAGAATTTTATTTCATCCTCTCTTGCAGCTAATTGCGAAAATAATTAAGCTCCTACATGAGACCATTTTCTCAAAGTAGATATGATAAGGTTGACTTTTTTATTTTAATTACATAGATACGTTATCCAATTATACGTTATCTGAATATTCAAGTTAGATTAATTATCGTCGTCGTGAGATGGTCCCTTAATGAATGGGACTTGTATGAACCTTTGCTTTAGTTGATTCTTGTGTTGAAGGCCCGTGGCGGTGTCAATGTACGTGCAGCGCGGCCGCGCGGCGTCGGCGGCGCCGCGGTAACTCCGCGCTGTCACGCACCGCGCGGCGCTCGTAATGAACGTGTTTAATTGTCTGCGCTATCTTCATTTACCATGTGGCCTACGGTAGCTTTAAATAGTAGCCGAGGTGAAGCATTAAGAGTTTACACGTACACGATAACTTCTAATGGCGCGGCATTAACAAGTTCCACCGCCGACGTCATCGCAACGGCCACAACGGAAAACTTATCGTACTTCCATCGAGGCACCGCAGCGCTTTAGTTGAGGAAGGCGCCCGAACAAAAGCCGAGGGTAAAGCCTACAAAGTTGTGAGTAATCCGTCCCCAAGTTCCAGCGAGCGGCGACAATGTTCGTTGAAAAGTCACGGTCGTGAGCTCGCGTTTTACAAAACAACTTGTCCTCGCTCGCGTTTACACGAACCTCACGAAATCTAGAGCTTTTCTTTGATTTCCTTCGTAACATTTTTAGTGGGTATAAAACCTATTTAAAAGGCAATCAGTCAGCGGCCGCTGATTGCTCGCGGTGCACGCCACTGGCCGTGTTCACAAAACGGAGCAATTAGCAGGCCCCTTGGCCGCGCTTCCTCCCCGCTCCCAGCCTGTGCTGATCCTTATCACAAAACGACCGTTTTCTAGAATCGCCTCTACTCCAACCATTGCGTGTTCCGCCGACTACTAGCTGCGGCGCGCGCCGTGCAACGATAGCTTTGTGCATGTGGGGTGTACATATGTTCTAATTAAACATGAACTTTTAGAAAAATACTCGTTCCTAACGCTGCCGCAGAGCGTTAGTTTCAAATGCGCATATTTGCGCGGCATTCCTCCCCGATCCGAACGAAGTAAAACATTAACCGAACACGCTACAGATACAAATGCCAAATGAATATTTATACCGTTTAAACGTTCTTTAATCACGGCTGGCACGAACGTTTTTTGTGACGGCTCGCTGAAACGTATAGTGCTCGTAGTGTACGCTTGTAAGCAATACGGGATTTACTTCATGTTACATTAGAAGGTTTTTATTCCCATTTAGATCTTTGCGATACATAATTACTTGGGTTTGGGTCGTTTGTACTAAATTGCATATTAACAACCAACAAGTACCAGACTAATTTGACTAAATTGCTTGTTTTTTGTGTGACCTAATAGCGTATATTTACTTAGTAGTTATAATTTTAGCTTATAAATGTACAAGTGTACAACGGACTTGAGTATCGTATCGTAGTGCTCATATTTTTAAACTAAACTATTTTATTTACAAAATAAGTACCTCAGTTCAAAATACATACTTAGTTGTTTCTGACAAAGAAGACATTTCCTCCTACATTTCACGGCAAAAACCTTAATGCTTTTCCTTATGACAAACCATGCAATGTCGTTAGTAGTGTTTTGTTTGTACGCGACACTGTTTTCGGAAAAAAGGGACGAAGATTGCTTTAGAAACGCTTGAGTTAGGTTTATAAAGAACATTTTGATTAACTGGAAATCATCTTTTTTCTTCCCGTCATTATGCTTACACAATGTACCTTCGTAGTTTTTCTCGGCATTTTACTAACAACATTAAACATGGCATTAAATTAATCGGATAATACTTAAGCGACTACCTGACTCATAATGCGTTGTGACTGAAAGTAGATCGTTTAGCGGGCGCTTAGGTGTAAATCAATGGGCAAGCGGCGCGTTGTAGATGCTATCTGCTTCCGTCCGCGCCGCGAGTAATTACTCATTACAATGGAGCCGGAGCCCGCAACACGATCGCAACGTGTTGCAGTTGTAGCTGTTGCAGCAACGCTTAGTTTATGTTACAACGCGATGTTGCAGTTAGTTTACAAAAACTATAAGGTGTTTGCTAAGGTGATCGGAGAAGATTTTATGTGTTCGTAAGTGTTCATTACAATGGATTTGCTGGCCGCAAGGCAATCGCAACGTGTTGCGAAGATTACTAAAAAGTAAAAGACTTTCTGAATTCTTAAGTGTCCATTGCAATGGATTTGCTGCCCGCAAAACGATCGCAACGTGTTGGAATTGTAGCCCGTTGCAGCAACGCTTAGTTGAATTGAGAGTAATGGCGGCAGGCTATGAAAGTTGTGTTGTATTTTATTGTGTTTTTTATTAATTAAACATTGTTTTTGTGTTTATTGGGGTTTTAATTTTTAAAGTCTATATTTTGTTACAACGCAATGTTGCACTTAGTTTACAAATGCTATAATTTGTTTGCTAAAAGTGCACGCAGAAGACTTTCTGAGTTCGTACAATGAATTTGCTGGCCGTAAGATGGTGGCAACGTGTTGCAGTAAGTTGTAAGCCGTTTACGCTTAGTTTCGATTTTAACGCAATGTTGCATTTAGTTTACAAAGATTGTGCGTTGTTTGCACAAGTACCTACTCGTAAAATACTTTCTGAGTTCTTAAGTCTTCATTTCCATGGATTTGCTGGCCGCAAGACGATCTCAAGGTGTTGCTGTTGTAAGCCGTTGCAGTAACGCTTAGTTTTGGTTATAACGCAATGTTGCACTTAGTATACAAAAACTATACCTATACGTTGTGTGCTAAAGCGCTTGAAGATGTCTTTCTGAATTCGTAAGTGTTCATTGCAATAGATTTGCTGACTGCAAAACGAAAGCAGCGTGCTGCAGCGGTAACCCGTTGCAGCAACACTAAGTTTTGTTACAACGCAGTGTTGCACTTAGTTTACAAAAACTATAGGTACCTACGTTGTTTGCTAAGGTGCTTAGAGAAGACTTTCTTAGTTCGTAAGTGTTCATTACAATGGGTTTGCTGGCCGCAAGACGATCGCAACGTGTTGCAGTTGTAACCGTTGCAGCAACGCTTAGTTTTTGTTACAACGCAATGTTGCACTTAGTAGCAAAGACTGCGTGCGAGTTGTAAGCTTAGGTACTCGGAGTAGAGTTCCAGAGTTCATCAGTGTTACAATGAATTCGCAGGCCGCAACACGATCGCAACGTGATACAGTGTAACATGCCGTTGCAGCAAAGAACTTTTAGTTTCATTTACAACGCAATATCTCAACGACACCTAGTTTTGGTTTCAACGCAATGATGCACTTAGTTCGCAAACATTATGCGTTGTATGCTTACCCGGATTTTTTTTTAGTTCGATGCTGATATAAAAATTATGTAGGTAGTGGTTGGAATATCATAGCATTATGTTGCACGACGTTTAGTTTCAACTCATTATTGCAGCAATATCGTTTAGAGATAGATACAGTGCATTGTTTTACTTTCAAAAACTGCGTTGTTTTTAGAATAGTAACTTAAAGAATTGAAATTTGTGAAAATGTAGCTATTGAAAAGGACGATTTGTTTCAGTGACGTTGTTTAGTTACTTGGACTTCATTGCACTTCAGTTCAATTGGGTTAAAATAATACTTTAATATTGTGCATTCATCAACATAAGGGTCCTTCTCAAAAAAGTAGCAACGCAACCTGTCAGTAGGTTTCTCTTAGAACTTTTTTTTTGTCATGCACTAATCTTGTAATTAAAAAGTGTATTTAAATTAAAAGACATCTTTTACATAGTGGCCAAATGTTCTAACATAAAAATAATGTAATTTAATAGGTTAAAAAAATAATTAACACTACGTTTTGTCGTTCACTTGTCGTGTCCCAACGCGAGGGACTTATGTTTGGAGCTAAAAAACTCGTATATGTTTCCAATTTATTTTTATTTGTGTTCTATATTTCACTGACCTATATGATCAAGATTTAATATTATTGTTTCGAATAAAAGAATTGTACCTACATAGCTAATTATTTGCAATTAAAGTTTGTCCACGGTAGTTTTTGTCGCTCACCTGTCACTACATAAACGCTATTCCTGTGCGAATTCTATTACGCCTAATCCATCTCACCCAGCATGAGACGAAAGCTGCAACTGTCTGCTAACGCTGGTGGAAGTAGCAAGTCAGCGATGTGTCGGTGAAAATAAATACAAACAATACATTCACGCGATCTGGAGTTTGTAACGGGTAAGTTGTCTTTATTCTGTCTTTCATATTTTGTTTTCTGTATGAGCTAATTATCTGATAATAGCCTAAAATATGTAAAAGGCGGTTTACTTTCATGTGTGTAAATGCGAAATTTATCAAACAAACTTTTCGCTTAAGTTACGTAAAACGCATCAAATAAAGCACTTAATGTCAGTTTAAAATTGTTTTGATTTGCTCATCAATCATCTGCTTCCTCTTGTCGTTCACCTGTTATGAAATTGGCTTAGGTTTACGTATGATTGTCGTTAACCTGCGACCATTGTCGATAACCTGACTATGAATTGTCGTTCACCTGTACATCAAAAACTTTGAGGACCTATATCTTCTAAACTAAAGGAAATATTTTGTTCCCTCTAAGTTATTTCGGTTATTTGATTATATTTTTAGCTATTGTTTAAAAAAAATTTGAAGAAAAACACACTTTTAAAAAAAATGCAAAATTAATTCATCGTTGCCACTTTTTTGAGAAAGACTCATAAGGTTTAGTCCCTGTATAAAATGGTCACCTAAGAATGGTCGAATATTCTGATACAGTTACTTGGTTTTCTACTACAGGATCAGAAACTCTAAAAATTACCCAAAAACTAGAGCATGAAACTACAGTGAGAGTCACTCATCTAGAAAAAATAGGGATAACTGACGTCCTAAATCGAGTTTCGCTCGACATGTTCGCGCGACCGGGGCAGTGGCGCACAGTGCGCGTGTGGTAGCAGCTGCCGCGGCTCATAGATGAAGGACTACGCATTACCCCGAAACATTGTCGAGCTAACCTTGGTTTAAGACGTAAGTTATCTACCTACGTAATATACCTAATATTACATATGTTTGTGACGAGTTGTTTTATTGCAATCCGACGGCATCTAAGTAATTTTTCGGGATATACCTAATGGCCTATTTGATAATCCAGAGAAGCAAACAAACTTCCTGCATACTTACGAAATTTCATCGAAATTGCCCCCTCAATTTGAGTGTGAAGAGTTAACAAACATACATACACCCACAAACTTTCACATTTATAATTTACAACATTAAGTGTCATATAAGTCATATAAGTTTTATTTTTTAAAGTAACGGTTTTCAAATAACGGAACATGTGGGTAAATAAATACTTTTATACTTACAATTATTACTTCAATAACATCGCCTCTTGTTTTTAAACGTGTGAAAATTGAACAGTCACCCTTTAGTGGAAAAATAATGTCGATTAGCATATTAATGAGCGGTAACGTAAACGTGGCTAATGGGGGCAATTAAAATAGTTTAATCGTTCAGAGCGCGCGCTGGGGGACGAAACTGCACTATCATAATATTCATAACGAACCGAAGCGTCCAGCGCGCCACTCGGGCTATAATTTAACTCAGGTATTGTTTTAGAACCGTCGGTAATTATGACAAACATAATAAAACGCCAAAAAAGACGACATACATGAATTGAAGTCGATTTCAAAGTCAAATAGGGTCTCTAGGGGTAATATTCCATCGTGTACAGCTAATAGTCTGATCATCGAAATTTTATTTACACTTCCAATTTAAGCAATTTTATCTAAAATAATGTCCAAAATCGGAAATAAAGAGGTAGGTGGCATAGATTTCACCTTCCGGAAAACACTCATTATACAGCGGTGCAACGCGAAAATAGTCCGTCGCACGATAAGCATTGTAGTAAAGATCGTTCGCACAGCGAGCATTTGAATAGCAAAGCGCCGCGAGTTTTATTAGCTACGATTGTATCGCACTTAATTACCACAATAGTTTTGTCGTTACTCGTCAACAATTCTTATAATAAGTTTTCCACTATAGAAAAATTAAAAGTCATGTTAGCTTTATCATCGTACTCATCTACGTCTTCGCGAATAATGTCATGAATTATTACGCACCCAAGCCACGATTACAACTAGCCTTATTTTATTATGAACGCGAATGAGAACAAAAAATTAGGAAACATTAATATCGCGTTAGCAAAAGCAATAAGTTTGAAGAATAATTTACAAACCGTGTTCTACGCTTCAATTTTGATTAACGTAAAATCGTAGGCGAGTTAAAAATGTAAACAGCAAATTTTAAAACTGTACAAAATGGAAGACAATGGTCGTTTTTATGGCTGCACGTCAAAATGATTAACAAAGCGGTGTAACCGTGTGGTGGCGAGCGAGGACTGCGATATGCACGAGATACTATCGGCGCGGGGTAATTAGTCGTTTCATTTATCGTTCTGTCGCGATACCTGCACGATTCCAGTGTATTTTGTGGTTAATCAATTTCTTTGTGCTGCTTGGTGCAGCTATATTGGTCGCCTAGCCTAGCTCTTTACAAACACATGCAGTTGCTTTTCGCGTTAGATTAACACATTTTCTATAGATTTTATTATTAGATGACCTCCGTAGAGTAATTTCAGTTCAAACAATGAGTCCGCTAAGCGGATACGCAGCGTGGCATTTACAAATGTTTATAAGCACGACGAGCACGAATCGCGGTCGCAATTTTTTGACAGGCAAATTGGATAATGCGCGGGAAACGCCGCCGCGCGTATTGTTCGCGCGACACTCGATTGTCAGCGCTTTTTGAATTTTAATCTGCCATTTTGTGAAATTATGGAAATGAAATGGACGTTTCGCGGTTAGCTGCGCCCAGATTTACACGAATTGTGTTGCACTATTTTGTAATTTTATTGTTCTGACATTGAATTAGATACGCATTATATGCGGAGCGACAGCGAGCCGGGTCGTGCGTCACGTCATACTTTTGTGCGATGTTGATTTTTGAAAATGGCTTTCCCCCGTAAATGGGCATTACGCGGGCTCGCCGGCCGTAATGAGCCCGCGATATCGGCCGTTTTGTAGCGCGTAATCGCGATGTTATCGCGCGCCGCACCGGACCGTAGCCCCCTCGGGCCCTCGGATACTCCACTGCTCATTTATTTACACCATTGTCCGGCCTTATGTCACATATCCGTATTAAGATTGCGCAAAAGTCCAATCGCAGTGAAGTTTAACCATCATAGTGCGATCTCGACCCGGCGCGGCACTCGACCTCCCGCCGCTTATCTAAGCCTATCATCACCGCGAGCTAGTCAGTTAGTTTGCATTAATTGCAAACCATAAAAACAAAACTACACGGCAGTCGTTTTAACTGTCGCATAATCGTTTAACCCTTTATTAGCGGCGAGCCGGACTGCGCGAGCGAGAACAATGGCTTCCCCACAAATTGTAGACGGCTTAATTATCATACACTAACTGTTTTTAGTTCTGAACGCATCAGAATTCCAAATTTTGAGTAATGAAGGTGGATTTTAAGCTTCGTTACGTCTTGTCAGTTAAGTGAGCTTTTATAACGAAAAACTTGTGTAAAAAATGATCGTAATTACAATCTTCGTAGAATAATAGAAAACAACGATGTTGGTTACGGCGGGGCGAGCGGATGGCGACACATTAACATTTAATTATAACAATTACTGCGTGATCGGATTAGTGGTTGTTCTTACCTAGGTCATTAGCGGAGCCCTGAGCATAATTAAATACGTTGGGCAATGAGCAGTGTTTTTAATCGTTTACATGTCATCTACATGCACGTATTACCTACTAGGCACTACGAAGTTTGCTCAATGCATTTGGTTGCTGTTCGGACCAAGTAATTGTACTTTGAAGCGAAACTTTAATATCTATCTGTTCAAGTGTTAAAGACTAAACAAAAACCGATATACATAATAGTGGCAGATTGCCAACCTGTCGCGTAAAGCTTAATGCTATTTCCTTAGTCGCCTTACACAACATCGAAAAAGCAAAAAAAGTTAAGTCCAATCAATTAGATCTAGTACCTATTATTCCTATAAGTTTGTAGGGAACCCTACAAGCGCGAGTATAACTCGCACCTGGCCTAATAACACTGCCATGTTAGTTCTGGTGCTAAGGCAAATTGGATAAAGATATGTCCATTTTCTTTTCCTTAATTTGTCTCTTGAATTTATAGTTACTTATCTGTTTGTCCACGTGGATTTTTCAATGCGATATTGACAAGTTCTTTATCGATTTTAGATAAGAAGTCGTGTTGGGTGGTCTAGGCGCCCGTGCGTGCAGTGGTTCTCTGAGATGCAATCGTAGTCAGTATCAATGGTCAACCCAAAATGTTTCAATGTTTATACCTATCTATTAATATCACACGTACCAGTCTATTATAACAACCATATCGAAATATTAGTATTTTACGTACAACGGTTATGTGGTACAATACAGTGTATCTGTCTTAATGCGCCTCGGAAATGATCGTCAATCATTAGAATTCTGAAATTACACTTACAGGTAGGTACTACTACAGTTTCATAATATTTAAATTTACCATGCATGATTTTTTAAGAATCATATTCCTGTAACTGTAAGAATATTATAGTTTATACGCTTGAACGGAATTAAGAAAATTTATGAATGCTTTTAAACTGGTGAACCGGATTAACTGCAAGTTTTTTTTTTTCAGTAAAACAAATAGACCTTTAGAGACAAATAGATACGCAGAGATGCCATAATTATTAAGGTTGCAGAATCATATCAAAACACAAAAAAGTGATGACTAATAAGTAAACGCTGATTGCAAAGATATATTTTTATGAAAGTAGGAGCCAAGAAGGAAGAGAAACAAAGAAACAGGTCCCTGATAACTGAGGATTGACACCGCTCATAGACCTCCACGATGTCATAGGACTAGAATGGTATTAGTAGCTATCTGACTTAAAGAGGGATACAAGTATCGTTCGCATCAAAACGTAAAACTGCAAACATTGCTTCAGGATTTGAAGCAAGGTGCTGGAAAAAGTTTGAAATAAGTTTAGTAACCTAATTGTCAACATGAATCACAGCAGGAAAAATCCTTTTCAATTTCAAATAGGCATCATACCCACCTCCGATTATACAAATGGCAATAACCTAGAAAACCTGTGAACTCGCAAAGTGTCACAGATTTGACAAGTACGCCGGTCAGTGCTAGCGGACCGGTCACAAAGTCACCCTTGTGTGCTGTGTGTCACTAATTGCCACGTCCGGCGGAAGTGGCCGGTTCCGAGGCTGGTGTCAGGTGACGCTGGCCACCTGTGTGGGACGCACGCACACTAGCGCACGGGCGAAGTATTCTGATATGTTTATCGTCTGGAAATGTGATATCGTTTCAATTGGGCTTTTTGAAAACGGTGCGATTGCGAGTATGATTCGTGCACGAAGGATTCTCATTGAATGAAATGGATTGTGAAATTGTATGTGCATGCTCAGTAGGTCTGAGATTCGGCTGTTGTATACTTTTCATACCTGAATTTCCTAGAAATAATTTATATGGCAAATCAACGTTTGCCGGGTCATTTAGTTACTTATAGATTTTGACAACAATCGAGCAAATAACGGTCTCGGCGACAAACTAAACTTTGGCACAGTCCAGATCAAGTGATACATACATACACCACACCTGTATTCCCAAGTGGGATAAGCAGAGCGCACGAAAGGCTATGTAGACAAAACCATGACTATTTCACGTCAACAGCCTTACCATGTTTTTTTAGGTTCCTGTCGTCTGCGTTTGATAAGGATCCTGACTCGCAAAAATTCAAAAGGTCGTATGATACTGATCCTTATCATACACATACGACGAGTACTTTTGGGATCCTTATCAAACGCAGACGACAGGTTAAGTTCAAAAGTACTGTCGCCTAAAAGTTACTTTAATTTAGTTCCTCAAGATTAAGTGCTATTCATATAAAAAATACACCATAATAACAACAAACGGGTGAAACTTGCGATTTTTTAAAGCACGCCTTTAGACTACTAAATACATATATTACACCTGCCGCTTGGGTCGGCAAAAGTATTGTTTTTATTGTGTATTTTTTTTTTTCAATTTGGTTTAGATTAATAAACAAATTAAACAGATTAGATAACAATCTAAAATGATTCTAAAATGATGCATCGACATGTACCTGAAGTTGACCTTTATTACGTAAGTCCTTACCATAGATAGATTTACAAAGGGACTCACGATAATTTGTCCCGCTCGCTACACTCAGAATACACCCGCAGACCTTATCTACCCTCCTGTGTGTGAGTGTTCATGTACGTAGGCTGACACGTTGCACATGTGTGCGCCGGCTAATTATCCAACGTGTGATTTTGAGATAAGAACAATAATTAGCTTTTATGAATTATTCTAATAGAAAATCTGTAGCCCGTTAGTAAATTGCTCAATTGGTTTTAATAAACGTCACAGAATAGGCCTTTGTGTTGAATTGTTTTACAAGTACGTACTACTAAACTGTTTATATACCTACGTATATCCATTGCAATACCTAATTGTTTGTAGATTAGTTACATTGTGAATGAGATTCTGTACAAGGTTGATGCCGCGTCACGTCTGGCGAAATTAAATGAACGTGTCAAGGAAAGATTTTATTATTTGAATTAGAAACATTTACAATTTTCTACCTTGCCTTTCATCCTTTAGTTCCTGGGCATTTTAGAATAGGTCACATTTCACATTTTTTGAATTTTACTTAAAAGAGTGCATTAGTTTTCAAGATTTATTTATTTAGGTAGGTAATCGAAAATTATTTTTAGAAATCCAAACGATCTCTCTGAGAATTCTGCATTATGGACGCTACATTTTTTTTTAGTATTTATTGTGGTACCCCATATCGAAAGTATACTTTTGAATGGGCCATTTTTTGACCATTGTTACCGATGGTATGCTTCTTACTGAGTTTTTTTTTACTTTGAAATTGCTGAACGCTGCCCTCGCAAAGAGTACGGGTGACTGCGAAAGCTTGACCTTGAATTTGGAAGTCCAAAACATTATAGAAGCGGAAAGACATTTTTTATTTTTTTATTTAAAATTTTGTTTATTACCCTTATTTGGAATCTACATTCACGAAACTTTTGGAAACTTAGCAAGTGATAGAAAAAAAAGTGCTGTATGGAAATTTGTTAATTACTGACTCCAGTAGGTTCGTACTACTTTGATGCAGAGAAATCAAATAAGAACAACGAGAATCTGTCAGCCACCGCTCTTGAAAGGGAGACGACAATGTGTCAGAGCTAGATAAGACGGGAAGATCATTCATCCTTACAGCACCAATTCAGAGGAATACAAATAAAAGAATAAATGTCGATACAGAAAGGTTATGTTTGTAAATAATTGTGAAATTATCTATAGTATGTACGGTCAAGGACTTTAATTCATGAGCCACCATAGAACCGTTTCAAAGAAAAAATCATTGCTATTTCCCTTGATAATTAATGGGATGTCACTATCGCGTTTACTGTGAATTGATTCCATGGTGGCTCATGAATTAAAGTCCTTGACTGTACCATCTGACCAGGGACCTAATGAAGACAAATTAAAGCGCGTGGTACAGATTACCAAGATACGTGTGGTGTCGGGTTTAGAATTACACCTCTCCATTTGTTCCGTGGGATTCGTTAAATGCGACTTAGATTTAGGTATAGACTTTAGCTACCAACCTGTCATTATTATACCTTTTCCTTCTATGTTTAAATTATGCTGAAACTGGCGACGAAACTTTAAATAGTAGGCTTTATATGATCTGTCTCCCCATTTGGGAATACAGGCGTGACGTATGTTATGTACTTATGTAGGTATGTATGCATATATTGTCATCGATTGACCTTTTCACTAGAAATGTCACTGTGATATTGATTACTAACTAACTACCAATGAAGTCAATAAAACATGAAGAATATTATGATAATAAAATAGTGATTCTTTACGTGCTCCGGTCATCCCATTCGGGAATAAAAGCGTTATTTGTGTAGATATAAATCATATAAAGCTCATTGCAAATCGCGAACAAGTGACACATGTATCAAATTATTCGACTGTACGCAGCAGGTATGATCCAGCGTTGGCAAATGCGGCGGCGCCCGCGCATTCGCCATTTCGGTGCCCCGTAATTACGTCATTAGAGCCGATGAATTGGCCCTTTTGTCTGCGCCGGCGATGCGACAGCTGTTGTGGCCTTTTGCAACTTTCGCCAACGTTTTGGCCACAACTTTAAGCTTGAGGGGAGTAAATAAACAAGAAAATTTATGTAATTTAATATTCATTTTAAGCATTTAACCTACATCTAACTTGGCAAGGTTTTGGAGTAGTGGGGGTAATTTCGTTCACCGCTTTACCACCGAAAAGACCCAAAAAACGACACGTTATTATCAGTTATAGGGTGTAAATTATTACTTTGTATTGAAAGTTCTCCAGCTTTAGCATCTATCCGGAACTAGGTATTTATGGCATTAACGACATTACAATATTAAGCTTTTAAACATTTTAACCCAGCTGCTAAATAAAAGCCTGAAGAATAAGAACCTTGTTGCAATAATCGTATCAAGGAGTCCCTTTATCGAGCAATGGAATGTCACTATGACATTCACTGTAAATAGGTTCTATAGTGGGTCAGATATCAATTGGTTTAATGGTAAGTAGGTACCCAGGCGGAACAATTTTATTGCCATCGTTTTTGTGAAAATGTACCAAACTTTCAAGCCTGCCTACTATATACAAACTTAATCGAGTAGGTAATTTACCTACTTGACTGCTAAATTAATGATGCCGTAGCTAGAAACTTGTATTAATATAAGTTACACTATAAGTTATTGCGATAAACTTACAACAAACGGTTTTTTTTAAACACCAGATGTGAATGACTGTGCCACGTCAATATTAAATGCTCGGGGCTTGATGGATGCCACCGCGCGCCGAAAGTTCTAAAATATTCATGCCATACCAATTGGAAATTAATTTAGAAATGACCCGAACTTATTAAAAAGGGTAAAGCCACGTCGATTATCGCACCCATTCGAACGTTGTAACGATGATTATTTTTTCATTATGGCAACACCGATGTTTGGGAGCGAGTGAACCGTCGCTAGTTTCGATGGGCTGATTGGTCACGCTTTGGCTGAAGGGATATTCGTATCGGGTCGACATTTGGCGCGGCTGTGGTCAGGCGCCAATTACTCATGCAGTGTTCGTTAATCGATCACATACTAACCACGCATTCGTACTAATACGCCAGGAATGTTAGATGAGTCAATGAAATTTGTAAAAGATAACCTAAGAAACGTTCGCCTGATGCTTTTGCAAGCTGTTTCAGTTCTTTGACGGAGTTACGCGGAACCTTTGGGAGCTTTGAGGATGAATGTTGAATGTCACTACATTTGTGAACGTGATTTGGTAATAATAATGAATGAAATAATTCCTAATAGGTATTACTTGTACCTACTATAGTTTTACGACCCCCGAGGCTGTGAATCTATGCGCGCGACAATTGCTCGCGATAGCCAGATGGCGATCAGTTTCCACCGCGTCACTAATACAGTAGCGTAGCAGTTTCTGTGGGATTATTATACGTCTACTTTGTAAAGCTTTCGTTAATAGGACATGATTTACGAACGACAACCTAAAGATTTGGGCTTATTCTCTGTGAAGCCGTAGAGCGTACGCCCTGGTTTACATTAGATTTATAGCTGGACCAGGATAATAATTCCCTTTCAATTAGTGGCGATGAGCAGTCGCGTCGCGTTCGAGCGGTTGCGCAATTCGACACGCAATATCGACGCGAACAACACCCGATGGCTCCATTCATCATTATTATAAATGTGCCACACTCACTTATTTACGGAAATCGATATTTTTTTCGGTGTCGACTTTGAATGCGAGTTTTCGACACGTCGATAAACGTCACGGTATTGTGGCGAATGACCCCGGCATTGAGGTCCCGCGGGCCATCACTCTCCCGCCGGGCGTTAGTTCCGCCTCTGGATATTATTTTGTAATTATTGATTACAGCAGGTCATGGTTGTTGGTGAATGTCGTTTTTAAAACAGACCGACTTAATTAATGATCGCGGGCTCTTTGTGCAGCCATGATTACTTTAATTATTGTCTAATAACGTCGGCGACACGTAACTGCGACTAATCAAAATCATTTTGCGCACTCGCGCCGCGGGGTCTCCGGCCGCGGCTTTGTCGATAGTAGGCCTTCGTATTGGTCGAGATGGGGTCTCAAGATGCCCTTACCGGTAAAAATAATCGCACATCCCAAGTTGTACGATTGTAAAAATCTAAAATTGTGTACTGGGGCTTACGGTAGCTTTTTTATGGGATAATGCACACATAATATAAAACTTGGTGCGTACAGGTTTCGTAGCCATTTCTAGCATACTTCTAAGGTTTAGGTAAGACTTTTAAGTCAAGAGGTACTATAGGTAGTAACAGGTGGCTAGCCTGTCGCCTAAAATATACCTTAACTTATTTCCTTAGTCGCCTCTTACGACATCCATGTAAGAAATACAGGTGATAATCTATACCCGACTCCACACGGCAATAAATTAAATAATTGAATGACATGAATTGTATAAATGTCATAATCGTAGTCTGTGCTTCTGTATCATGAGATTCATGAGTAAGTAGAGTTGAGATACTATTTTAGAGTTTGTAGGTTCTTTTTCTACCCAGCCGTATTACTTAATAGTGTAGAAAAATCAAATGATATAGGTACATACCTATCTACACGATAAGTGCCCGTCTTTAGAAACCTCGCGTTAGGCACTCGGCCCCTTAAGACTCTAGGTCCTCTAGGACTAAGGTCTAAGTGCATCGGTCAGTCGTGAATACCTACACTATAATGCACTTGGCCCGCAGAAGTTTGAACCCAGTTCGGCGTGTAAGGCCTGTTCAATTTACTAAGCGGACACACAAAATATTATTATTTTTATGATTTTATTTTCGCTGTTATATCTTAATTTGGCTAAAAATATTATTAAAACGAAAACAAACAAAATACTATTTAATGAAAAAAAAAACTTAATTACATCGCAAAAATTACTGACTTTTATTCGGATACTACGCATAAGTGCTGCACTTCACTTTTTGACACTTTTCGACTAGCTGTAAACCACTTTTTTTTTAATTCTTCCAATGATTTTGTTTCACGACCATCCTTTCTTAAGTGCATCTTCACAATAGCCCATTACCGCTCGATAGGACTGAGCTCCGGACGATTTGGTGGACTGTGTTTTTTTGAGTGAATTCAATGTTTTTTGAATTTAGTACCTCCACTGTCGGCCCAGCATAGTGGGAAATTGCCAAATCAGGCCAAAACAAGGGTGGGATACTGTGTTTCCGATAGACGGCAATTAACCGTTTTTGGATGCATTCTTTTCTGTATATTTCACCGCCAATAGTGCCTGTTGCAAAATAAGAAACACTTTTGAGGCCACAGGAACAGATTGCCTGCCAAACCAGGACTTTCTTCCCGAATTTATCCATTTTAATAGTTCTTCCTCCTCGGGTACAGACTCTCCTACGACGGCATTGTAGTATTGGGGCCCGGGTAATGTACTGCTATCATATTTTACGCAAGTTTCGTCGTCCATTAAAATGCAACGAGATTTATCTTTTAGTAAGATGTTGTACAACTTCCCGCACCGTTTTTTCGATCTAAATTTGCTGTTCTACACTTCTTTTCGGAATGTTTTGCTTTTCTTAGGTTTGTATATATATATATTTTAATTTTTTGTACTGTACCTACGCTGACGCCAACTTTCTTGGCAATTTGACGAACGGATAGATAATTTATCGATTTTAACAGCCGCATTACATTTTCGTCGACTTGAGGATTTTCCAGCCCGCTTCCGTGTCTAGATTTCGGTAAATCTTCGAGAGTATGATGCTCTCCAAATTTTTTAATGATTTGGTACATCGCTGACTTGGAATATTTGTACATTTTTGCTGTTTGTCGCAGTGAATACTGCCCTGAATACCATTTTTGCACTATTAATTTGCGATTATCTAAATTAATACGCTCTATCGCGAAAAATAGTTAATAATGAAAGAACAACTATGTCGCAATTGACGAAGATGGATTTGCTAATGTCATTGCTGCCAATAGTATATCAATTGATTACGAATTGTAAGTTTAAAAGACGTTTAAGCGTGTCCGCTTAGTAAATTGAACAGGCCTTAGGTCGAAAATTGATAAACGTCCAGCGTTAGCCGTGTGCAATCAGTGGCGGGCAATTTGCGAGCGATTGTGCGTGATGAGGCTCCCAGTAAACGCAAATTGGACGCGTTTCTCCACGCATCTCTTTGAAGGCCACAACCGTACCTACAGGTACCTACAGTGAGTCTATTGATGTCTAGTCCCCGGACAGGGAAGCACTATGACAAGAGACGGTCACTGCTGTTTTATACCGCGCTGTCTTGGCGCTGTCAGTTTTTAACGAAATGACAACAAACGCCACTCTGGAATCACTTTCTGGCTTAGTAGCTTAACTGAAAGAGATGGTCGCCTTTTCCCTAGCCCAAGAGTAGAAAAACTTTTGTTTCTGTCTGTCGTGATGATTAATCAAACAGGTAAAGTTAACTCTACTCTTACCATAAATTGTGACATAAGCGCTTAAATTATTTACTAAAACCTATTACAATGCAATACTGCAATACTCTTCATTGGACAATAAAAAACAATACAATTTAGACTTCAGCGCGCTTAGCACATCGTTTATCCCGGTTTGAATGTATAGAGTTTGCGGTCTCTTTCTCTCATGCAGTGTCAGAGCGAGACTTTTTTAAGTGGAGGAGAAAACTAAGCTTCTATACCAGAAATGAAAAAGCATAGAGACAAGAAATGCAGCCTAGGTTTTTTTTATGTATGTAATGTTTTATTAATAATCAAATTAGAGCTAACTGGATCCACAATCGATCTTATAAGTGCAAAACACGGTAAGGAGAAACCTTGTCCAATAAGAATAAGGGAACGGGTTGAAAATTTCTAACAAGTTCAAAGAAGATCAACAAATGTTGACCTGAGGCCAAACCAAAGTATAATGAAATTCTCAGGAGCACTGGATTCTAGTGATGCCACGACCACGACTACCGCTTTCACGAATAGAAATACCAGAACTTATTCGCAGAAAACGAATACAGTAGGTACCTAAATAGGTACACAAAATAAAAATACAATTATTATTTTTGTTAAAAAGTACAATTCTAACTTCACAAAAATAATCTAATCACAAGTTAAGTTGCAGGGATCACATTTTTTGTAGAAATTTGAACAAGTCACTATCTAAGCATATCTAAAAAAATCTGACCGAATACAATGACAAGTGGGTAGGTTGATACACAATAGGTTGATCTACTGTCGACGATAACAAAAATTACAATAAGTATAATAACGAATGTTCGTGCTGACATTTAACGAATACAGACACTTGTAAAAATGCTAGTATTCGCCGAATACGAATATCGGTGTTCGTATCCGAGGCATCACTACCCATCCCCATTACGCTGTATACTTAGCTTCAGTGATCGTGATAAAGCACTCGCGTAGGTTCTCACGAGGTCACACCAAAATACCTAATAAGAAAATATGATTGCGCAAGAAAATGGGGCCAATATCAATTCGATATACCTACGATCCGAAGCAATCACGAAAACAAATTTGCGTTCATTTCCTCTCCATCGGAACAAACGTAGGCGCTGAATCCGGCGGGGCAATATCTCTTGTGAGGCGGCAGCTCGTAATGGAAACCATTTCTCATCAATTTTCTAAATAAAGGCGCACAGAAGCCAGCGGATAAAACAAAGCGAGAGCGCTCACGACATAGATTGAGCTGAATTATCGCTTTACCGCAGAACACAATCTGCGCGCTGCGAACACCTATACGTGTGGCCGCTGATACCGCCTGAGTTATGGTAAATGTGCCCAGTCTCTCCTTTATCAATTTAGGTGCCGGCGTGGCGTTCGACGCGATTAAATACAAGTAATAACTGATTTAGGTGCGTTTGAACCTGATGTTGTACATTTCGAGACCGGGAAGTTTATGTCCGTGGTCACTTGGATCCAGACACGATATAAATTCAAGTTAACGTTGAACATAGTCTGACGTAGTCACGAACCGGGATTGTTGAGCCACTTGCCACTGTTTGCAATTTAGACGTGTAATCAATAACCGATGTGACCAACTAGATGTTAGCTATTGGATTAGTATTATACGACCAAGTTACAAACATGGGTAAGTGGCTCAACAATCCCGGTTCGCGATGGTACATACATACAATCACGCCTATGTTCCCAAGTGAGGTTGGTAGAGCACACGAAAAGTTTCATAGATAAAACCATGACTGTTTCGTTTCTCGTTTCCACTTCTAGAATAATTTTAGGTTCAAAAACTGATGAAAGAGGTTAATAGTGATTGGTTCCCAGCCTATCATCTAAAGCATATCTAAACCTCCTCAGTCACCTCTTACGACATCTACGGAAAAAAATTACAAGCATGTATTATTGTTACCCGTATTACACAAAAAGATTATTAGATAAAACGTAATATAGGCAAATATCAGACATAATGTGAGGGTAACAATAATGATGAAGATTTACAGATATTTTCATTCGACAGTTAAAGACCTTTGTCAGGAACTACTGAAACGATCTAAATTTTTGACACAAGGCTAAGAAACTCTGCTAACACACCCTTTCCACTTAGCAAGAACTAAAAATGAACGAAAGATCATTAAAGATGAAAATGATTGCGCTATTTTTCAAAACGACTGTCGCATGAACTTGGATTTACACGGCACTACGCAAATAACTGTGAATAAAAGTGTTACAGTAATTCGAGCGTCGCGACGGGGCAATCAAATTGTCGCGTTCAAAACCACCAACAAATTGGGTGAAAGACGTGTGACGCTAATATTCTTATGCTCATGACAAATGACCGCCATCTTGGGCCTAATATCTGCCGCGAATAATGAGCCCAAATCAAAATGGTGAACATTCGTAATTCGCATGTCACAAGTTTTATTACGGCGTGCGTGCTGGGCCGCATTACCGCGGCACAATGCCACGCCCGTCCGTCAACTAGCCTCGTAAAAAAACTTAAATTATACACTCCCAAACCTTGATTTCGAAATCTTCGAAGAGAAAACGGAACAGCGTCGTCATACGGAAAATTAATTGATACGCAACAATGAACGCACTTCCTAAATTTGCGCGTGAGTGGCGTAATGCGCCGCGAGCGGGCGCGGCGCGCGGGCCGGCGCGTGCGGCGCTGCGTTGCTATGGGCTTAGCGGAGCAACAAGCGCGAGTGGTTTCGCGCGCGGGATAGACTACCCGTCACTTTCTGGCTCTCTAGTTAGACAGTGACAGGTATAGTCCATCTCTCGCGCAACTCTACGCCCTTCCGTGCTAAGCCGACTAACCTGTGTCGAGAATCGCGAGCATACGCAGCGCCCATCCATGCCGTCCATTCACTAACTATAGCAAACTCAAACGAATCAACTACTAATTGATCCATATTATTAAAGTCCGCCGAGAACAAAAAGAAAAGAAAATACTCTACAACTTGTGAAATGTATCATGAAACTGCAACGTGTTAGCATTACTTGACGGAGTCTTCGCATCACAAATGTCTACATTTATTACACACCTTAGGGAAGCTATCGGTAATCCTTGGGAGAGATCCGTTAGTTCAATAAAGGTTTGGCTCAGATCTCGTATTATCATTTTGATTATCCGCGCCCCCGCCGCGATTTCAGCCACTAAGCCAAAGTGTTTGGCGTTGACGACGGTGCGGGTCTACCCCGACAATATTTGTACACTCGTGCCCATGTTCTTTTATATAATTTTCTTATGCTATTCCACTATCTTAATGAAGTCTTCCATATTACCTCCCTGACAAAATAATTAGTCTAATGCACCCGAATCAAATCCTTGACACTTGAAACTTTACTGGCAAAAATAAAGCAGTTGAACCTAACTAATGTGAGAAAGCCAGCTAACCCTCTAGCACATAATGATACATTCGCCACAGTGTATTAAAATGGCTTAGTTGCGGTCATCCCTATTTTATGTAATTTTTAGATACTCGATTACCAATAAAAGCACGTATTAGAACTCCCATAGGTGTAAGTACTATAGTTTCAGAGATATTTAAAAAATCGAGAAATTTCCTGAGAAACCATAGAAACGCGCTCTATTCTTTGTCGAAGCAGATTAATCCATGGATGGTCTCTTGTATGGTAGACATGATCTTAAAGCATCAATACATGCATATAAACATAAAGATATACTCTCATATAGTCGTCAGTTAATTAATTTCTATGACATGAAAAAAATTTTTTTTGGGATATTCTCTACACGGTCGCATTTTATTTCAGCACACTAATGTTAACCAAGACTATAACTGTTACCAAAAAAAAAATCAGACACAACCAACCCAGGAATACGGAGATATCAATTTTTTCAAGTATAGGTTAGGGTTGTCATATTCACATCGAGCCTGGAGGTCTGCAAGAGGATATTTTTCTTTCAGAAATTTGCAAGTGAGACTGAGCTTAATAGTTTAGTTGACAACATCAGTCATTTCGAAAAAAATACCGGCCAAGTGCGAATCGGACTCTCCCACGAAGGGTTCCGTACACATACTTATATTGAAATAGAAACCGCAAGTTTCTACATCTGTAAGAAAACCAAGCGCACCACTTTTTCTTTACATACTGTAACGTCACATAAGCGCTTTAGTGATAGGATCTGGCAATCGGAACGAAACCGATTCAAAGGTGACGCCTCGCCGCCTTATTCAAGTTGTCCTGTCTCTTGGAAGTTAAACCTAATCTAAGTAGTGCAAAACTAAATGAAATTGCGTCAAAAGAAAAGCATTGATCTCCCTTTTGGCACGCGAAGTACATAAGTACACTAAAGTCATCTATTTCGATATAAGTCTGTGGTTCCGTACAAAAAATTGCAAAAAAATCACGTCTTTTGTATGGGGAGTCCCCCTTCCTTAACAATTATTATTATTTTATTTTTAGTATTTGTTGTTGTAGTGACAATACAAACATATACGAATACAAACAGTAATAAGATCCCTTTTTCACCCTTTGGGTACGGAATCCTAAAAACAATATTGCGCTCATGAAGTGGCGAGTAACCAAAAACACCCCAGAAGTAAAAATAGTGGAAGAACGAAAAAATACAATACAGGCGGAAATTAGAACTAAGTAAAACGTCACTGTTAGTTGGTGTTGTTCGTCCAAATGCAGGGACAAGTAATGACGGAAATATCGCACGAACAGCATTATCAGACAAACACCGTGAAACATTTACTGAAATCTTGGGTATAGAAATGTGGCTGGTAGAAGACTCTTGCTTTAAATATTAGTAGCTGCATCAAGTGGGTTACATATTGATATTGAAAATTTTGATGAATTTGTAGGTCAGTTGTTGAAAAATACGTACACATATATAACTGGTTCTACTTGTAAGTAAGTAAGAAAGTAAACACTTAATTGTACAAAAGGAAAGAACACGAAATACAAAAACTCATATACAAATGAAATGCCGAAGTACATACAAAGACAGACTTATTCCTTAAGGGATCTTTTACAGCCAACCTTGTCACATTGCGTGCTATAAAGATATTGATCCATAGTCGAAAGATTATAGAAGCCAATACGCTGCCAATTAATATGCTGTCCGAGCAAGCTGGAGAGTCCAGAAATAAGTACTGGCGTTATGATCGAAAGCACCACACCAGAAAACTAAATCATCAAAAAACTATTTTAGACTTGTTCCATAGGGCATTAGAATCGTCCGACCCTTATCTGTCTTCCACTAGTTCACGATTCATTAAAAAACCGAAACACTTTCCTATGCCAAACAAAATACTTCGCCTCTTGAAAGTTACGCCAAGTAATTACAATGCACTGAACAATGAAACCGACATAAAGAAAACAAAGAAAGGACGAAATTATCGTATAACTCCCGATAAATATCAAATTTAAATATATTTAAATATTCATTACAAACCGAGCAACCAATCAAACCGATTTTACATATTATTTTTTAGTGGTAACCCTATTTCCATAGAAATCTGGAAAAAACTTAGAAACGCAAAATCTCCGAGTTCCTGCGAGATAATTTGATACAATTTTTACTGTTGAAAGGTACGTTTATTTAATTAGTTTTACGAGAAAAAAGAAATGCGACCCTTTAGTAGTTATTTACTTATTCACAATTTATTGATTTTTTTAAATTTATTTGCCGTTGCCTTCCCTGTGCTGTTAGAGGGCTGGAACTTTAAAAGTATGTTGTTTTAATAGTGACAATCATTATGTAGTTAATTTGAAGTGGTACTTTGTTACACTTTGGAGATTTATATCAAAACATATTTTATGAAGGTCGTTGACCTCTCAGAAAAATTAATATAATTACGAAAGTAAGTAAAATATTGCAGCAGGAGTCTCTTATCAAGCTTTATTAAAACAAAACACGTCATAATCTGGTCCTAATAGAAAATCAATTATTGATGACCGCAACTAAGCCATTTTAATACACTGTGATTCGGTCTGTACAGTCATGTATCATCTTTTTGAGTGTAGCCGCCACATATTTACTACGCTTCCTGCCTACGCAAGGGCTTTAAGCGCTTAACCGGTCTTAATAGAAGACAGTAACTAACAGATACGGGACTCTCTTTTCAGATCTGTGTTCTTGTAAACATTCGTCTACTTACATCAGTTTTATAGGGAACTGACGTCATCTGTAAGTTTTCATAACTGCTAGAATTTTCTTGTAAACGTTCTGCCGAACTTAAATTTGGATATTTTATCCAAACATTAGTGTTAAGGGAGCCTATTTCTATGTATCATACGATTGTCGCCATGGGATAGGTAGATGCAAAATTAACTCGTTTCATAATGTTGGATACATTCATGAAGAACGTCAAAATTTTGCGTAAATTTTGATAAAAAACGAAGCTTTAGAACTAAGTAAAATTAAAGGTCACCAGCAACTACATAAATTGGAATGGTTTGGACGAAAAATTTGACTTTCGCATCCATCTCTTGCATCAATTTAAAAGTATCACTGGGCTGGTTTAAGCTACCTTTAATTTTCTGACGTCTCAATTTAGACAGAGACAGGTATAGTCTATATCGCGCGCGACTAGCTTGCCTCTCGCCTAGCCTAGAAGCTTTGCCGCGTCTATCCCTCGCATCCTTCAAATTACGCGTCCACCTCGTATCGCATCGGTTAGCCACGCGTCATTTTGACGTAAGAAATGTTAACGCGCCACTACCAACCCGCTACCGCGGTAGCACACTTTTATTACCTGTTACGCACTTTAATGGTCGAAACTAATCCGAGGATTACCTTCGTTCGGCGTAATATTTATTATATGCTGAAAGCGTAAACGCGCGACGGGAAAAGGGTGCGCTCTTCGTTTGGACAAGTTTCATTTCGCTGTCAAAACAAGAGAATAACAAGAGTATATACCTTTTTTGCATCCACGGAACAATAAGAACTATGGTAAAGAAAAAGTAACAGGCCATTTTATTATTTTATTTATTATTCTAAAGTTGTTTGCACGACGCAAATTTTCGTGTACTTATAAAGCCCTCGAAAGCTAACTTGCCAAGACTTTAAGTAGTGGGGGTAAGATCAGTCAAATGCTGAGGTCTGTACCTATGTTGAAAATAAAATTGTACCTAATGTACGCACAGCGGGATTGATATGAGTTTTGACATAAATATTCATTTGTTACTGTGATGAAAGAGTTATCGAAGTGTTTACAGTAGAAACCATTTGCATTTCTAAAAATATGTTAAAAAAGTATAATAAATAATAAGTAAATAAGTAAAATCTTCGGAAGTACATACATACACTCACGCCTATGTTCTCAAATGGGGTAGGCAGCACACGAAACGTGACATAGACGAAACCATGATTATGACTCGCCTTGCAACCACTTCTAGCATAGTTTTAGGTTTGCAATCGGAAGTCTTATAAGAAAATCCCAAACGTCGTACAGTATTCCCAAGAAAATAAGTCACATCGGCTGTTACCGTCTGCGCCGAGAAGCGCAGAACGATATCCGAGATTACCCGAACGAGTAATTTATCTATATTGAACATTATTCACAAACCCTCTGGGCACAATTTTGCTTGCTATGCACACACTTTAGTTCGGCTACTCGACGCATTTGGCGCTGGGGTGCTAAAGGTTATCTGTCTGAGACTTCAATCAATAACCAATCACAACGCAAGTGTTCAGCGCGCGAAAAAATCTCTTTTATCATTGGTAGATCGAAGTTTCCCGCGCCACAAAACTGATTTATTACGCAGGTACATCGTGAAGCATTCTTTGTTTGGTAATATTGTACAATACATAAGACGTGAATTCGTTGGTTCCCGCCGACCAGAAACCGCAATCACTTGGTACATCGAAGGACACAAACTTCTCGGAAGCCTAGAAAACATAAAAACAAAACGACGAAGCGCAAGCAACCGCCGTTCTGTCACAGTAGCGTGGCTAACGCCGCACCTGCTCTAATGGGCCGTAATGGCCGCACTGTCTTACGCTAATACGGCTGTGTTCTCACCTTTGGAATTTGCCGTCGCCGCTGTTCAGGGGGCTGGATATATATTATAACACGGCAACTAACGTGGCAAGAATTTTAGTAGGGGTTAATAGGCGCAATTCTGTAGAAACTGCTAAGTCGAATGTAAAATAATCTTTCAACCCTACTAATGATGTAGAAAAGCAGACAATTTTAATTAAATTTATACAATTCCTTCTAACGTTTTAGAATTTTAGTGTAGCAACTTTAACCATCCAAAGCCCAGAATTTGTAATACGTCTCGATTATCTATCAGTGGTGCGACTACACGTCGTTTTTCGTCCAAAATTACCTAATAGAGGTACTAAAATCCCAACCTTATCGACTAATCTAATGTCAATGTATCTTTGGGTATACTTAGACTGTGAACAATACCTATCACAATTTATTCATTTCAACCCCATAATAAATATGTGTTTCAACATACACACAATTGGAATCAAAGATTGGTGCGAGAATAGTGGTCAGAAAGAAATTTGGCGAGAGTTTAAGAGGATAGGAGTCGCGCCACTTTTCCATACAAACGTATTCCCGTTTTCTCCGTGAATTATGACATTAGAGCAAAAATATTTTTTTTCATTAAATTTGTATCTGTCGTGGCTATGTGGATTTGCTTTTATCGATTTTCTAAAAAAAAAATTATTTTTTATTTAGAATATCAATCAAAGCAAATCGTAGGGGCATAGCCACAACAGATACAAATATAATGTAAAACATTTTTTGCTCAAATGTCATTATTCACGGAGAAAACAGGGGACTACGTTTGTATGGAGAAGTGGTGCGACTCCTATCCTCTTAAGTGGTGGGGAAAACTTCCCGTATCACTTTTTCCAGGTAAAAGCGTTATACGAACTTACTCCGACCACTTAAAATATGGCCAAGTTGATTGCCGACCACAACTTTTTTTCCCAGGCCAAAAATCAAACCTGAGACTTCACACTTTAAAGTCGTGTCACTTCACTAGTTTTACACTCCAACGCTACCCTACCTACTTACAGCGGAATGAAAATTGCGCACGGGTCATCCACGGGCAGCGTTATTACAACTCGGAATAACATATTTTCAATTATCTTCGGAATTATACGAAATACAACGCATTACAAACGATCATTCCCAGCCAACAAAAACATCCGGACGCAATAGCCAAACCAATCCCGTAGGTAATTACCGATAATTACAACAAGTTTACAGCCCGCGTTATCATCGCCGTATAATATTATAATCGCGGTGTTCGTTTTGTCTGTCACACGAGATATCGACGGAGACGGTCATCCATCATGGGCTGGGACTAATTGCTTGCTACCTTGCTTCACTCCTTTTACATTACTCGCTGTCCGTCGACCCACACGCGGCGGAAATACGGACAACATAGTATATACGGGCTCACTACGCAGAGCTATACTTCTCACCTCGGCGGGATTACGGGGTGAACTGCATTACGAAGCTGATTGCATTGGGTTAAGCAAAAAATTACTTGCTTTTAAATACCAGGCAGGTACGTAAACGTCATAATATTCCTCAAACTATAGATAACAGTAATGTTTCAAAGGTTTTTTGACGATTGCTTGCTAATTGAAATACTTTATTCGGTGGCGATTATATTAGACTGGAATTGAATTGATTGAAATATCACTAGACCGGAGACCCCGTTACCTTGTCGCGAAGATTTTGTTTTTCAGTAGAGTATGAATATTTTTTTTATCGACCTTCTTTATATCGATGTTTAATAATGCACTTGAATTTTCTCATTTTAAGTGTATACTGAAAATAAATTTAAACGTTCTGTTTGACATCACGTAAATCCCTATATAACCCTTATTTACACTGACAATGTACAGTTGCATAAAGTTTATCGTCTCTATTGTGGAAAAATATGAGTAATCCTAATTAGTGTTCACCCTAGGCTTTTATTTCTTCGTTTATTATTATATGAATCTTAGTACAAAAGTAATAAATAGTACCTAGTGACACCTCTTGGAAATTATCAGTGTCAAAAAGTATCGACATCTACATAAGTCGATAAAAAAATTATTCATACTCTACTGAAAAACAAAATCATCGGCACAAGATAACGGGGTCTAAATATCACTTAGTGGCAAATAATGTCACCCCCGAAGTGAATTTAAGCTTAGAGGAGTGCACATGGAAAATCGAATCCAAAGCAGATACAGAAAACGATGATATCAAACGTTGGCAATGACTAAGAAAATTAGTAAGAATGTCACTTGTATCCTTATATACCTATGTTTAAACATATTTACTATCCGAAAAAAATGGACTTGGACGTATTTAAGTCGTCTAGGACTGAAGCTGGGGGCACAGCAGTAATTCTTGAAAACAAAACGCGACATTTACTATATTATTTCTACCCGGCTAGTCACGACTCGGTTGAATCAATCGACTGACTCGAGAATCGGGCTCCGGATTCTTGCGGTCATATACACGAATGATTTTCAATTTATGTAACAAGGCACCAACACATTTTAAAAAGTATGAAAAAACTGTGTTGCAATCAGTGTTTCAATGCAAAACGTTTGAGGTTTTTAAACTTAGCAATTTGTAAAAAAAACCTGTGTAGGTACGGGTCATTTAATTTTTCATGATCATGATTAATAAGTACGATAGTATTATATCTACCAAATTAAAACAATACAGGCGTATATAGGCGATAGTATGTACGTAATAAGCATGCCCACAAATAGTTAATTAAACAAGATTCAATGTAACCTACAACATCAAATAAAGTTAAACACTAAGTTAAACGCCCAGCGTGGAGGGTTACACGTCGGTGTTTGTACAAATACCCTACCCACGGATGGGCCAGCGTAATTTCCCTACCACTAGAGCCGCGAACGTTCCATCACGACTCGATTAAATGTCGGGCCGAGTTTTATTTGCGGGCGGGGGACGTGTGAGCCCCGCATTAATCATTAACGCAGCCTAATGACACCGCCGAAATGCGAAGGGGTGGCGGCAATACTATCGATATACGAGTCTGTGAATTTCGTTATTTAGTCGGCTTTTTTGTGTAGTATCATGAGTTGAAGTGCAGTTGTGTTTAATACTTTGATCGTGTTGAGGCAGTAAATACGTAATCTTTTTCTTTCAGTCTATCAAAATTAAATTAAAGGGACTATTTTCCTCATCAACGAAATCAGTACACGAGCAGTCATGCGAACAGAGCGGCGGCGAGCAGTGCGTGGTGGGCAGCAGCCTCCGCGGCTCATAGATGAAGGGCTACTAATTAGCCCGAAACATGTCGAGCTAAAGTCGATTTAAATCGTGAGTTATCCGAATTTTTCAAGATGAGAGAGTCTGGCATTGGTCTAGTACCTATTTAGGTACGTCGATTGTAGGTACATGCCTACGAGTGTATACGATATACATATACCGCATTTTGTTATTGACCCATTTGTTACATGAAAATAATGAAACAAACATGCAATTGCGTAAAATAATCGCAAATAACTGTACAATCCAGCTCCAACTTTTAAGCCATCCAAATCGTATTTATTGTAAACTCACCAAAATTACCCTCACGAAAAACATAATTATGTTTTGCTCAGACTAACAAGTATTAAGAATCACATGTCACCCGCATCGTCCGAAAAATCACGAACTTATTTCATCGATACCTACCATCCTCAACTCCTTACTGTCGATATCGACACCCCGGGCCCGCAACTAGCCCTCCCTCCTCCCGATATTAGATGTCGCTATTAACTCCGCAAAACGTAATTAATCGAATAAGTTTATGATTGATATAACCAGTTTGTGGGGCTCTTAATTCACTTTCCCAGTTCCTAAGGTCCCGGCCTTTATAAAGTTATCCTTTAGGAAATTGATTGGCGCCATAGCTACGCAACTGATTTTGTAATGATTGAATTCAATTAGGTACGAATTACGAGCAGTTCGCGGAAGCGTAAATAAGTAACGAGTGAAATTAACCCTGTTACAATTTAGTTCTGACGTTGTTGTTTCTAAGAAGCCCCGATCAGTGCAGTACGTCTATTGTGTTCAGAACTCGTTTGCGAGTTATCGCAAAATTGTGTGGAAACTGAGAAAGCGCCGCCAGCGGAAGGTTTGCAAAACTGCCGCGGTCGACAGTCTCCATACAATTCCGCGTTAACTCGCAAAGGAAATTGTTATCGACTCCATGATCGTTTTGAACGCACTAGACATACAGTTCGCTAGCTTTACTTCCCGAGACTACTTGATTTCTTCGAGTAATGTAGGTAGGTACTCGATTTTTGACGGCTACGAAATGTGAAATAGTCATGACTTTATCACGTTATTTAATATTTACTCATCTGTTTAAGGGGCCGAGTATAATCCTCGGCATATACCTACCTAAGATGGCATTTTTTTTTAGTAGTGGGGGTACTTAAAATCTTGCCAAGTTAGATCCCGGGGTTTGCACACCTAGACGCGAGATTTCGAAACACGGTACATACCTAATCATGCAGTCAAGTAAATGGGTAAATATTCGGGCGTTTGAACCGCTGTCATTATTCTCAACACTTTTTTTATCAGATTCTTTAAGAAATGTGTATCTAATAGTCTAGTGTGTACCTATCTATAAGGCACAGACACTATATAACACTTATTATACCAATTTCTTAAGAAATCTGATAAAAAAGTGTTGAGAATAATGACAGCGGTTCAAACGCCCGAATATTTACCCAAATCCTCGACGTTTTGTCCTGGTCACGAGTAGACTGAAGTAAGGCGTAGACCCTAATGATAAATATGAAAGAGAATCACGAAAGTTTAAAACGTTATTTTGTAGATACTAGCGGTTGCCCACAACTTCGTCCGTGTAGTTGTTTTATCTCAAACGCACGGGATCCATGTATTTTTACGAGTCAAAAGTACCCTATGTTTATCTAAGATGTCAGTTTCCTGCATACTAAATTTTATCAAGATTGGTAACGCCGATGGGGCGGTAAGAGCTCACAAACTATCTTGTACATACATATATATTTACACACATCAGACCTACATTTCCTAGAGGGTAGGCAGAGCACACGAAACGCTACATAGATAAACATCATGACTATTTCACGGTTCGTAGCCACTTCTACCATATTTCTTAGGTTTTAAGATAAAAGCTACAATAGTTTTCCTTTGACCCTTACGGCATCTACGGAAGAAATGGAGAGGTGTTATTCTAAACCTGACATAACACTTAAATGACATTTAACCTTTTGACCGCCAAGGCGCGAAGTGAAACGCTGTGCTCCTATCTCCTAACGCCAAAGACGTGAGTCGGCTCTTAGATAATGCTTGTTTTTTTTCGAATGGTGCTGTATTATTTTATTTAAATTAGGTATAAAATAACTTACACTACCTATAAATAAAGTAAACTTAGAAAAAATGTTGCAGCGTTTTATATTTCAGTTCTTTCGCAATAACTTCGACGCGCCATTTAACGTCGTGGCGTCACGGGCACTGACTTGCGATGACGTGATATGGCGTCTTTGGCGGTCAAAAGGTTAAATGCTCTATCTATCCAATTGACGGCCGTATAGCCCAGCGGTTAGAGAACCTGACTGTGAAGCTTAGGGTCCCGGGTTCGATCCCCGGTCGGGGCAGATGTTTGTATGATGAATACGAATGTTTGCTCTCTAGTCTTGGATGTTTATCTATATATAAGTAAGTTTATCCGTTGTCTAGTACCCATAACACAGGCATTAAATTGCTTACTTTGGGACTAGGTGATTGGTGTAAAAATTGTAAAAAAAAAACAAATAAAAAAATTGCGTGATGTTTATGTATGTATGCACTTGAGATATTCAAAAGTCAACTCGTCAGTCATTATTATACAGCCTGTACTATATAAAAGAAACTAAAATTTGAACGTGTAACATTAAGTCCACAAGTGACACTCGTCTAAAAATTTCCCGTTCTAAATACCCGTGTAAAAAGATATATGTTCATTTAGCGCGTTTTTGATCGACTTTCCCTGACGGAGTGGCATGAAATTGGCGATGTAAAAACTGAGGGGTGAGGGGAGGGGGGCGACGCAATTTGTAATATTTCACGACCCAGTAGACGCTTATTAACTAGAGGCAAAAAAAACGGTGGGGATACGCGGACTTCAAGTCTGTGTGCAGTCGGCGACAGATATGAACGATGCAGAATTGCGGTTACATTGCCAAAATGTATTGTATTTTTAAGGACCTAGTCCAGTCCCTGGTATGTAAAGTGGCAATGGAAAAAGCAATGCGCGAACTAAAATCTACTTTAAATCTTGCTAAGTTCAATTCCAGTCTTCATTACTGAGCAATGAAGTATTTTTTTATGTTTTTAATTCCCACCGTTAGATATACCTCTATGCCATTTATTTTTATACCAAAAATTTAACAGCGCCCACGCTACGTGAAATATTTAGTCACGCTTTTCCCCTTTCTTCCCGTGGGTGTCGTAAGAGTCGACTCTGGGAAAGGGTTAGTGCACTGTGGGCGATGGGCTAGCAACCTGTCACTGCAATATCACGTTTAACCATCTGGTTACCCTGAAATTGCTAAATGTGGCACTGGATTTTTGAATTCATGTGCTCTGCCTACCCCTCTTGGGAACACAGGCGTGAGAATATGTATGTATGTATCTATGCTTTTGTCTACGTTACGTTTCGTTTGCTCTACATACCCCGTTTGGGAGTACTTATAGGCGTGATGTTTATTTTAAGTATGTAAAAGTGAAGAGAGTCGATTTTGTAATCCCATCCTATCCTATGAATTGAGTTGTCAAAAATTTGGTAAATAATGGGCAAATTGGGTAAGTAATAAATGTGCATAAAATACATCCATCCGCGTTCCCGAACGAGCACCCAAAAGCTACAAAGAGAAAACCATGACTATTTCACGTTTCACATTTCGTAGCCACACTTAGCAAAACATTGGATTTAAACATACACATACATACCACGTCTGGAATATTTAGTCTGAATTCACAAATGAGGTAGGCAGAGCACATGCTACATGGACAAAACCTACCTATTTCGTGATTCGTGGCCACTCTAGCATATTTTAAAGGCTTTAAGTAGGCCCTAGGCAGTATACCTGCCTACAAGTAGTCACAGGTTGCTTGCCTGTCGCCTAAAATATACCTTAACCTGTTACCTTAGTCGCCTTTACGAAAGAAATAAAGAGGTGTTATTTTAAATCCGATACCACACGGAGACTACACGGAGTATCTTAAATACTGAAGAATAGGATATTCTTTACCACAATTTACCGAAATTAGAGGCTGATCAAAGATTTTCTAGAAACTTGATTCAACGAATCGAACCGACGCAAATGTGTCAAAAACCCGTATTTTTATGACACAAAGCAAAGCACAATAACAATCGGAAGAATCGACAAAAAAATAACTCCTTTTAATAACCGCACGTAGCGTATCACTAAATCACTATAACAGAAACCGTTTTTAATCGCATTTTTTTTTTGGGCATACCACTGTTATACTGTTAATAAAGTAATGTTTCCTTCAAAGATATTCCTTGTAAGGTACCCTATAGAAAATACATAAGGGCAAGATTATGGCTCCGTGGGTGTGTCCTCAGGCTTTAGTTAAACGGTCGCTAAACGTTTGGGCGGCCCGCCCTACGCGCTTCACTGGGACCCGGTAACTCTTGCTCTACCCTCCAAGCAAATTTAAACCGTACCTACCACCGTTAAGGTGGTAATCGGCATTGTTCCCCGGGGCCGGTAGAACCGTGTCGCTGTTACAAGTTTAATGTATCTACGTATAAGTTAAACGGTTCGCTCTGCCTTCTATTAATGTAGGGCGTTGCTGCTTTCCTTTCGTACCTACCTCGATAGCGGAACTTGTTTGTAGGAAGATGTAATTTTTTTTGGGAATACACCTGTATACGTAATAAGACTGTATTCTCAAACGGTGTAGGCAGAGCACACGAAACGCTACATAGACAAATCCATGACTGTTTCACGTTTCGTAGCCGCTTCTAGCATTTGTTTTAGGTTTTGAGTTGGCAGGGATAATAGTGACAGGTTGCTAGCCTGTCGCCTATAAAATATACCTTAACATAATTCCTTAGTCGCCTCCTGCGACATCCACTGACGAAATGGAGAGGTGTTATTCATAATCCGACACCACACGGAAACATGATGTATGTATGTATGTGTATGTATGTTAAGATACTTTCCTTCCATTTCGCGTACTTTTAGAACTCTTTGAGTTACCGGAACTCGAAGTCTCTCGCCTGTTCCTCATGAGGTAGACGACAGAATTTCCATACCAGCTCAGCTCTTAGAGGAACATCAGCCGAGCCTTTACTACGCTAGTCTACTAAAGCGATTTCTGTTTCAACTGTTTGGTTAAGGATACAATACCTTCACTAATTAGAACATTACAATGTCCTTTACAAACATACATACATACAGTCACGCCTAAGTTCCCAAATGGGGTAGGCAGAACACGCGAAACGTGACATAGACAAAACCATTATTATAACTATACCACGCTTCGCAGCCACTTCTAGCATAATGTTAGGTTTGAAAACAGATGGAAGACGTAGAATAATAATGGCAGGTTGCTAGCCTGTCGAGATCCTTAGCCGCCTTTTACGATATCCACGGAAGAAATGGAGAAGTGTTATTCTAAACCCACACGGGTTACAAATTACAAACATACCTAGTCAAAATTTTCTCCGATACAGAACCAGCGAAACGCAGACTGAGTTGCATGCAAAAGTATTATTTCATGTCAACTAGCTATTACCATTACCAGTCACTTGAACCGTGCAGACAATAAGGCAACCCTTAGGGACCGTTGCACTTTCAACTCTCATGAGAGATGTATGTAGAGAGACTGCGAAATATCCAAGAACAACTGTCCTTAGCTAATCAGCGGATTACTCAAGTATGATGTATTTTTAACTGCATTCCTTCTATCCTCCGTTTTTTTAACACTAGACTTTTAACGGTCAAATTCTCGCACATTTTTAAGTAAACCCAACGCGTCACAAATAGTGATTAACTAGGGTAAAGTCACCAGTAATGGACAAAGAACCAGTAATGGACAATGACTCTTATTTACTACCCACTAACGAAAAGTCATTTGTTTTACAACAATCAATTCACAACTCTATGGTCTTTAAATTATGAATTAAGTGTCCATCACTGGTGCTTGTCAGCTTAAACCGTCCATAACTGGTACTGTTACCCTATGTGTTTCCAGAACATTATAACAAACAGTAATAACTGCACACCCCGTATGAGTATATTATTTTATTCTATCTAGAACTCAAAAAAAAATCAAGCAGCCGAAGTCTCTCTACCGTTTATCTAACAAGCCACACGATAACTGCATCTTCAGTTCAGAAGTTCAACCAATTAGCGGCAAAATAAAACCTATCATATGAACAGGAATAGGGAAATGAAGTAATTTCTTCACCGCGAATGCATGGTTGGCTGAAAAGATTCCCAACCGTATGGTTGCTACTGAAGGCATATCAGAGTAAATATGGCCTTCCTCATGCAGTGCGAAACGTGACTGCTCTTAAAGCTGTACAAAACAAAGTTTTGAATTATGCAGGTGTCAGATGCAATCGCTCTCGGAAATGTGATCTTTCATTTTTAAATTTGAAACGTCGATTTCAGCTCCGATTTTGTATTCTTAATTTGAAACTGGTTTAGGAAAAGTGTCATTATTATGAATTTGGAAAAGTGGAATGTTAAATTGACAGCCAATAAAATACGGATTTTTCTTCTATTGACTTTCTAACCGACTTCAATCCGGTTTCTCAATTCGACCGTAGGTAGGTATATGTTTTTTTTATTTTACCCTACAATACTTAGTATAGGATTATAAATGATACTGAAAATTACTGTGCACCAACCAAAAACATTTCTTAGGTAGGTATTTACTGTGGTGTTTGAAACATACTTTAGGTCCGTGCATTCGAAATAGCCTGAAGTAGAAACTTTAACTAACAAAACTGTAAAATGTAAATAAAAATTGCTTTGATTCACTAATGCGGAAAAATATTATTATACACACAGGTCAAAATGGACTTCACCCTAAAAGTAGTTGTCAGTCAACCTTCACATAACAGTGATTACTGATTAATTACTCAACTAAAATTTACACACCTTTCAACTATCTGATACCTAACGTATCCAACCATACTCATATTAACAGCTCCGCTTTATTTTCTGATGGCAAGAGTACAGAGATGATCGACCCCGCGGAGGGTGCCAGCGTTTGATATGTTAATTCCAGTAATTCTTACATTTTCATTGCTTTCCACATTTGCTTCATGTCGCTTGTACACACGTAAGTTTACATTTGGTGTGACTGCGACCTATTAGCACGTAGACCGAGCTAAGTCATCGGTGAATATGAAAAGCTTGAAGAGATACAGTTCATTGCAAATGTTTCGAAGAAAATCGCAAAAAAACAGCGCGTTAAACGTCGCAAAAATTAACCATTTAATGCTGTTTTAGCAGGTATTTAAAAATAAAAACAAATAATACAATATATCTTATATACTTAGGTCTTGTATTCAGTATTTGTTTATGTTAGTAATTAGTTATAGACGAAAAAAATAAACAACAGCTTTTTTTGATACAAATTCAAGTTTTTTTTTTATTTTATTACAAATTCAAGTAAACAATTTTTTTTTTTTTTTTTAGGTAAGTAGGTACTACTAATTTTGTCAACCAGGAAAGTGCGTCTAGCAAGCCGTGGGGCGTCACAATCGCATATACCCGTTTGGCGTTAAAGACACATAGTCCCAAATATTCATGTTACGTCCTGAAGCTATTAGCCGATATTGATTTAAGAATGCTAGCATTAACCCGCCGCTCGCGCATTCCCGCGCTCTGAATACCAAATATCCCGGATTCCGGGAAGCGCGCGAAACGCCCGCCATGTTGCTCTCACTCGACACCCTTTAATGGAGTATTTGAGAATAAAATAAAACGTCCTGATTAATGTGCAAATGAAGCGAATTGATATTAAGAGGAAATGGAGCGGTCATATTTTGTATGGAAACGTAGTCCCCTGATTCCTCGCTGGATATTACCCATAGAACAATGATTTTTTACATCAACAATCTAATGATATATTAGCATGTTCCTATGTTTTCCTTTTTTTCTTTATTAAATTATTAAAGGAGATATTAACCTTCAAAAACATGAAAAATTGGTAAGTTTTTTCCGTCGTGTTCTAACCTCTAGAAACCAATTTTATCACAATTATATCAAAATATAAGAACATAGAAACACAGTTATGACATTTTTTAAACATTTAATGAAAAAACATATTTAATCGGTTAAGTTTTGGAGAAGAAATCAGGGGACTACGAAACGTTGTTTTTGAATAATTTTTATAGGTATTTTCGGTCCGAGCTGTAGTTGTTCTTATCGCACTCGACGTCGTCTGGGCAGGTCACGGCGCGACAGCAATAGATTTAGCAAATACCTATTTTTCAATTCCCTCGACCGGCATATTTCCTCTTAAGGAGCGCCTGTGATGAAATCTGAATGTTAAAATGTTAAGATGGCTTTTTAATAGTAATGAAGCGCAGAGTGCTTTGTAATAAAAAGAGCGGGAATTGATTAAATGATTATTACAGCCCCTCAACATGAAATACCTAAAGTGATAAATGGAATAGTTTTGGTTAAAAATTTATTAAATGACGACTTCTGGTCATTCACTCTCAGCTCGAGTAAATGTTTGCTGCTGGTTGTTTTGATGATGCAGAAATTCGTATCTACTTACTCAATCATAAAAACTCAATGAGGCAAAATAAGTTCGATTTAAAGTACAAAATAATTACGTTTAAATTATATTATTTACTTGCATTATTGTTATTATTTCAGCGCTCGAAAACGCGATCAAACTCTACATTAAACCAATTCCACGTAGTCGTACTCATTTCTTTTTCATGACTCCGCATATCAAAGGAATCAGCGTAGCATATTTTTTTATCGGGACACAAACAGCTTTCTTCAAAGCAAAGCAAGAGTTCGTGTTACAAATCCTCAATTAGTGAGCATACAGCTCAGTTTATGCCGGCATTTAAATTCGTTAGGAGCGGGGCGTGCTGTATTCGTTCAGTCGACGCAAAGAATATCACTCAGAGATAGGAGACTTCTTAATAAAAAAATGACAATATTTTCTTTCTTTGAAATTAAGTAGGTTACATGGTTTCAAGTGCACCTTTCGTCGATTTCGTTAGTACCAAATCGATATTTAAATAGTTATAAAACGACTTTACTTTCGACTTTGCTCTAGACTAGACTCGCACGAACTTTGCCCATCCTCAGCAGTGATGTTGAATCCTTGTTTACCAATCACAACAATTTAATAAGCTTTAGTAAGGTGTATACACTTCAGCAATTAGAAAATTAGTCTGCTACTCTTTTAACATACACGTTCTTTAATCAATATCTGACTCTTGATTAACATACCTGTTACTACAACAAGGTATAGAACAGTCACGCTCCTTTGACGCTGCCTTTACGTCACCTGTCTGCGCTGTCAGCTACCAAGGTAGGACAGAAATATATTATGCCTACAGGACACGCGGTAACGGTAGCTAATCTTTGCGGCCGCCATCGCTTGCGTATGTGAGCTGCGTAGCCCGCTAAGTGGATCTCCATTTTAACTCCTGAAACAAGCCGGTTGAGGCTTTCAGTCGGATCTCGGCATTTGCATGATTGGCATTACGCTGATTACTCCCCCTCCCCTCTCGCCCCGTCTCCATCTCCCGAATTCCCCACTCGAAAGTACTCCAGAAAGAGGCGTTTATTAGCACAAACGTATGCAAATTGACGTTTTAGAATTTAGCTGCGAGTGTCGACGACAGTTTTTTTTTAATTCACCGCACGTATGTTTTGTGGGGAGGTTTTACTGTTCACTTATTCATTGCTTCCTGATGTTTTTCTTCTGTTGGTGTGATACATTAGTTTATCAAAGCAATCTGTTTAGTCTGAGCGAGATAGTTCATATACTAAGCACGAGTTCTTTTTAAATTAATATAGATTAAATGTTTAAAAAAATAGACAAACAAACTTGGCAAAAGGCGGGTAAGTAGGTAATGAGTAATGAAGTTTACTTTTTACTAGGTCCACACTTATTCCAAACATTCGAGTTGCTGTAATACCGCGTTTTAAACGTGTTTCAGAGTCCAGCTCACACCTCCCGCCGCGCGTGGTGCCAATTGGAAACGAATTAACCCCATTAAGCACAATTCCGCAGCAGCGGCGCTAACAGCCGGCCCCGCGCCCCGCCCGCCAAAAGTGCTCTAGAAAGTGTCGTTTATGTACTCAAAGCATATGCAAATAGATGTTTTAAAATTTTAGGGAGCGAACGCCACTTTAGTCCCCGAAGCACTCGCGAATATCAAAATGTAAATTCACCCTTTTATGTTTACAAATCTTGTAAATGAACGCGCTCATTTTATTGACTGTTTACTCGGCTGCGGGTGTTGACGTCGACGGTAGGAGTTTTAATTATGCTTGTGTGAGTATTACACGGGCCGATTTCGAGCGGCCTGGTCATTGATTACGATTTAGTCGATCTCCGTTTACGTGAAGTAAAGTGAGAAGTAGGAAGACGGGTGTCGTCCGCTCCGGTGCACAGCCGTCGGCCGCTCTCAGAGGATTGTGTTACCCGCGCAGCTATGCCAACCATCCTTAATCGAGAATAGCAATTGCGGTGTGAGAAAACAGCGCTAACGAAAGTACAAGTTTTGGCGGGAATGCTAGCGGGAACTGTAGCGACGTAAAACGAAACGCTAAACGGACTGACCCAATTGTAGTTTAATACCTCTACAAATACCTCCAAACTTTTTAATATTATAGTTAATAACGGACATCTTCATTGCTTTACCTCTAAACTGTTTTCCTTAGGTAAATTTCATTAGCTAGAAAAGTAACTGTACCATTGAAGATGGGTGGAGAGTAATTTTTATTGAAGACTTTCAACTTATGCCTACCGATTGTGGTTAAGATTGACAGGATTAAAAAAATACGGTGATAACTTTACTACATAGGTAGGTACATTGTGTACCTACACATTCGCTCAGGCGTTCTCCTTTCAATAATTAGAACTACTTACGTAAAAATATTTTACCGTGCCAATCTATGTTTTGACTTAAGAACTTACCAGTTGTAAACAACTGTGATTATTACGGTAATCGATGTCACAACGGAATACGTTTTATTCAAGATCGTATCTAATATCAAAAAACAATCGAGCAACAACACCACCAAGGCTAGTTCTGTATATGTACTTGTAAGTAATGAAATAAATACTATTAGACAAGCAAATGGGTGTCGGTTACCAAATGTCACATTTTTCGTTCGTTTAAACTTGTCGGCGCGCAGTGGCGCGGGAAACGCGCGTTACGCCCCGTGGTCATTTGTACCGACCACATCGATCCGATTCGTTTATCCGACGAATAGAGCCTCGGTGCTGGTTAAACTAATACTATTCAGTGCCATTGAAATCTTGTTTTTGCGTTTGTGTCTTAAAACCATAAGCACTTTTGAATAAACAAGCGCAGTCTTTGATTTAGAATACAACAGATTTATACCGATTTTTCTGATAAAATGAAAATAACAACTAATATCAACTCGCAAGCGAAGCACCGGTAACGGGTAGTATTTAATGAGCATTAAACTCTTTGACCTAAGCCCTTTACCTATGCCATAATTATAAAATCAGAGTAAAACATTGCATTAAAGATGCTTAAGGTATGATTTCAATCTCGACCGCACGCAACACAGCAGAAGACGTACCGTCGACGATACTAGTGTTATATACGAACTTTTATGAAGTAGCTAAGCTGACACGACAGCCGTTGTAGGTACTGTCTAAGCATTCAACATTCAATTTGAATTAATACCTCAAATATAAAAAAATGAAGATACAATATTTTCAGCACACATTTCTGTCAACTTTATGTCTAACGTCATTAGGTTACGTTAGGGGTATCATTACAAAAATCAATTTGAAGGTTAAGTATTCTTCAATATTCTAATTTTTAGCGCATATTTCCTTTTATAGGAACCTTTTTTTTTTTGCTCCAGGCAATAACTATAATAAACACAACAAAAAATTATACGTGAAGCCGTGACCAAGATAAACAGAGATAATTTTTTTAATGTAGTAGTTATATGTGATTTTATTTCACTAGCGTCGTGTCATCAACATTGATTATTATCTCATAGAAATGCATGCCGCCATGTGGTGTCGGTATAGAATAACACCTCTCCATTTCTTCCGTGGATATCGTAAGAGGCGGCTAAGGAAATAGGTTTTGGGATGCTTTAGGCGACAGGCTAGCAACCTGTCACTATTCTACCTCTTCCATCTTTGCAAACTTGAAACTTTGCTAGAAGTGGCTGCGAAGCGTGATATAGTCATAATCGTGGTTTTGTCTATGTCACGTTTCGTATGCTCTGCCTACCCTATTTGGGAAACAGGTCTGATTGTATGTATGTATGTAGAAATGCATAAAGCGAGAAAATAAAGTCGACGACTCGTCGTCTGCAGCTGCTGCGTGCGGCCGAGTTTGAAATCATACCTTCATGTTCATGTATTACATTTTTTCTCAAAATATTTTCACTACAGCGCGATTATAATTCAACCAGTCGACCGAATCGACTCGAAACAATCCGTTCCGATAAAACTTAATCATCGATTACTAAAAGCAAGGCAGCGTCTTAAAACCTGAACATTCCAAGTGTTAAAGTGATCGATCGACAGTGTTTTTGTGATATGATTATAAGCTACTTTATTCAGTTACTCGTATTGAATGACCGAACTTTTTTACCAAATCAAAATACAAGACGATCGGGACGCATTAATTCTGGACCGGCCTTCGACCGCAGAGTAACTTCTTGTCCTCTCATATTTACGTCAATTACGGACGGCCACGGGGTAGTTAAACAATTAATGCACTTACTAAGAGAATAGTAGAGAGGTAGTGTCAGCAGCAACATAAAGTACTTAGGTAGTTTTTATGTTAGTTCTTTTTAAATCTACAGGATTTAATCGGCATTACTAAATGTATCTTAGTATAATATATGATTATACTACGTAGTGTTGTTTAATCGCAATCCCGCGGGATCTATATTTTTCCGTTACAAAAAGTAGCCTATGTCTTAATCCAGAATGTCATCTTCCTGCATACCAAACTTCATCAAATTTGGTCAAGCCGTTTGAGCTTGAAGAGGTAACAAACACACGCACACACTCACAAATTTCGCATTTATACTATTTAATAAGTGCGATGTGACAAAGGTGACGTAATCGTTATTAACATAATAGTATAGATGCTAATGTCACTCTGTCTATCTGCGTATTACTGACAAATTTAACGATACGGTTTGGGCCCCGAGAAAAAACATAGGGTTCTTTTATATCTTGGAAAAGACATAATTTAAGAATTAAGAGGGCGCACACATTTTTTACGTACGTAATATAAGATCAGGCGGGGGAAGAGAAATTCAGGGGCAGGGCAGGAGTAAGAGGCACCACAGACCATAACTCGTCGAGTTATGAGTGATTATGGTCTGTAGAGCCCTCTTATCTCTGCGTTTCTCTTCCCCCACCTGACCTTAGTGGTTTTGGACCAATGTTTAAAAAATCGTGAAATGTAAATTAACTCATATTTAGCCATGAAAAAAATATGGTTAGACTAAACATATTCTGTAAATTTACAATAAAATTGTTTCATTTGTAATTACATTAAAATCAATGAGAAAAAAAATAAAGTAATGGTTCAACTTTCAAATTATGTAAAATGATATTTGAATAATAAAAACCAATAATTTGATTCATATTAATCCGTTAATCCCCAGTAGACTATATTGTCTATCAGATAATAACAAGTTTATATCGTTTATGGTAAATTTTAATGGAAAATTTTCAAGTGAAAGACAGCTCTGACGCGTATTTTTGTGAAAACCCTAACAAATTGGCTAAGTAAAAGAAATCTGTGTTGCTAATAAAATATTTCTTTCCGTTAATCCCTAGAAAAATAGTTTATTTATATGTTACAGTAGTTTTTCTTTAAAAACTTAAGGATTTATAGCTTTCTAAAGCATTTGAAAAACATCAAAATCACCGAATTTTGTTTGCACGCTCTTAAGAATAATAATAATAAGCGCCCAATTTAAGTCTACCTCTCTTCGATACGGTCGGTCATATTCAACACGGATCATCTCACTGGTAAGCTTAGAATGTATTAGTTCGCGCTATGCAGTAAATAGCTACTACGATTATCGACACCAACTAAAGTGCAAATGTCCAATAGACAATATCTACCTAGACCAGCGGAATAGGTAAAAGTGTACGTACAAGTCTAACAGTACACAATCAGTTACAGATGTAGTGAGAAACTATTTTCTTTCGGGAAAACTCGGATCTTTTATCGGAATACGATGACATCCGAACTGTCAATGAATGATCGTATTAAATCAGTGACATTCTCATATCCATTAATATGGAACTTTATTGTTTAGTGTCAAATGTCAAAATGAATAATGTGATTGTATAACATAGAGATGTTACAACCACTTCCTGTAATTTTGAAAATATCAACTCAGTTTTATTGTCACTAGTAAATCAAACATTATCTCCACTTTAAGACATTAATTAAAAGGACAACCGTTTTCGAGGTTTTAGCATGGCTATACAACGTTTTTATAAGTAATTTGAAAATAATGATACTATAGCGAATATTTGGATTGCGTATTATCCACTCTATATATATATTGGTCTGCTGAAGCGACTTACCCCTACGGCTTTAAGATGGGTACTGAAGCTATTTGAGAGAGTACGATAAATACGAACTTTTCCGAAAAATTACGAAGGAAAATAGTTTCTCACTACATCTGTAGGTACTTCACTAAGTGCAGCAGGATTAAATTGCAACCTAAAAATTACGATACCATGCAAAACGACCGCGAATAACTTAATGTCAAAGTTATCTAATTTCTAGTACTTAAGTGAAGTGATATTATTTTCTTGGTATGCAGCTATTTGCGTGGACATCGACACCTCGAGATAAGCCGGCGGTTTGCGCCGAGCCAATGAGTCGAAAGCTCGATTGGCTTCTACATTGTACTGGATATCATGTTCTCACAGCCTTTTAAACACTGTACAAATACATCGATAAAGTTAGTGTTTGTTGCCCAGCGTTCATGGGTGTCAGGTTCGTTATATTTATATCTTTATCATATCGGACTAGTAACGAAACGTCTGCGTATGTGAATTTGCGTGAAAATATGAGGTTTGATTCAGATTTTCATAGCGAATCTAAATTTAAACGTTTCCGTATTGTTGGTTGAATAAATAAATGGATATGGCATCGTATCTTTTAAATACTGAAAGAAGAATAACTTTCAAGTACTCAAACCGGTTCCTCTATCTGTGTGAATAAGTCAAACAAGTCTAACGGCCGAATATAAGTGATAATCATTTTTTTAGAAAGACTTTTGAATTCTTTACTTATAGTGATATTAGTATTTTTAAGATGAACATAGAACAAAATGTTTTTCTTTTTTGTTTGGAAAATCTGCCTCAAATCAATGGTTTTTGTGGCATTTTGACATTTGGCACTGAATATGATTAGAGAATAAGAAAACGTCACACATTAAACATAATAATTTACTGAACATGTGATGTCGTAAAAAACAAAACTATATCTGTACTATCAAACCAATTGATTCCTAAGATACCATAGAACTAATTAAGTAAACGTCACTGTGACATTTCACGTGAAATCTCTATAACGTTCTACGGTTCGACTGTACAACGGCCGGGTACCCGTTTCTCAGGACGAGCATTACGTGCCTAGGTGTGCAAGTGTGAACGCTGCCCGTCCGTCGGCCGCGGTTGTGGTCGCGGCCTGTAAACGGACGGTAATTCTCGACTAAACAGCAATCTGCCGGGTGTGCCCTGTGGTTGGAAGGAGCTGACCACCAAAACGGGTGGTGGGTTCGATTTCGTACACAATTTTTGTTGAAATTTTAATACAATAATTTGTGGAAATGTGAAAAGTCAAAGTCAACTAATAATTTTGATCTCACTCAAATCACGATGGTTATATGTTAATTAGTAATGTTGACAGTCTTAGGAATTTGGACTGTTCAGGAATGTCGATAGTTTGTGTTACCCCCTTGTAACATATGTATTTAACATCCAAGTAGGTACTTAGATACTTACTTTACTTGCTGACATGGTCAGAGACATGCTTTTACGCGTGTTAAAACATGTCAAACATACTAAATCTGGAGCAAACGTGAATTGTTGATTATTCTCTCAGTCTTTCGTAATAAGGAAAAATGCATTAATCACTCATTCGGAAACTATAGGTACGAGAGAGCTAGATATTTACATAACAGTGTACCTCCGTACATAGTTACAGTAGCGCGCAGCAACGTTCTACCAACTTCGCCTTAACAAATAAACCATTTATCGAGTCAAGCTACTTCAGCTGGGCATTGTAAATCGATATGATCAAGTTAAGCTATTGGTTAATGTATAGATGACATGTAAGTGGAGACGAGACGTGGCTACCTCAGCCCACTCACACTACCAACACGACACACACGCATGATGCCTGTAAGTAAAACAAAAGTGAAACAAGGTATCGAGTGTAACGATTAATATTTAACTGACTTACTCGTAAGGCTGCATGGCCTCTATTCTTCTGCCTTTGCCGAGATTAAAAAAGCGGCCAAGTGCGAGCAGGGCTCGCGCGAAGGGTTGCTTACCATTATCTGTGCAAATAGATTTGGCTGTATGACTTTTGGCCTTTACATTTTTTGTAACGGAAAAAAATGGAAAACAACAGACTCGCGCACGAAGGGTTGCGTATCATTTATCTACACAACATTAGCCCTTATCAAGCAATAAATAACAATTATAATATACTTAGCAAGGATACCGGATTGAGAGACAAACTTAAGGTTGACGTTATCCTCATACATCGACTAAGAAACCAACTGCAAAAATAAGCATGTACCTAATCATAAAAATATTTTTATGCAATACAAACAAAACGATTTTCGGGTTTTTCCCTTGCTTGATATTGCTTCATTCCAAATTTCATGATTGTAGGTTATAGGAAAGTCCCAAATGAGTTTTAGGTTCCTTAGCAAATGTACCTACCTATGAAATGACATGAAATGAAATGAAATTTATTTAATCCAATGAACGACGATTATCTTTGATTTTTTGGAAGAATGGGTAAGTGTTTGGATAGGATTTCAAAAACGTGATTAATAATTTCATAAAGTAGGTACTCTGTTGTTGGAGAGTTGCTTATGTTTAACATAGGCCAAATACATCCAGATTGCAGATTATGGATGTGATGGTAAGTAGGTAAGTGTTCTTTTAATAGATTAAACAATTTCAAATGTAAATGTAACGCGTACACAGATAAGAAAATTAGTCTTGGTTGAGCTGAGCAGGTTTACTGTTTTAAGTCCGGTGACGTAATTTTGATTTGGTGATTTTTTTGATGTCGACTGGGTTCAAAATATATTCTACTAGTAATTAGTCCGTTGATTAGATTATGGAAAAATATAAGATACGTGTGTATTTGGTTAGCAAAAAATTAAAAATCTAATACTTCCGGAGTGGGGCTTGTATTAATCCTTGACGAAAATTTTATTGTACCACGTAACATCACTTGAAAGTTCAGAGCACTGTAGTCTCGTCATTTCTTGAATGTCAAAAAAAAGAAAAAATACGTATACAATATTTTTTGGTATTCTATCTGATGAACTGAATAGTTCTTTTTTAGTTATCTACCCAATTCCAAGCAGTTTAGATGTAGATTTTTGGTGCGTTAGACAATTACTCTGCACGGTCAACATTAACTTATAAAAAAACGTAGTTACGATTGCATCGACCATTAGTTAGGGTCGGTAAATATAGCAACATTTAAAAAACTAGGAAGAGTAAATGGACCATTAATGATCGAATGTTATTGGAGTAAATTACATCGTTCTACGCGCCATTTACACGCCAAATTAATCACTTATTGCGAACAAAATGGAATTAAACGATATAATGAATACCAAGTAGTGCTGTTACTGTGCCTGAGTCATGCAACATCCAGGTAATCGAAGCAAATGGGTTTTAATTGCCTCCAAGGACCACGCAAGTGGGTCTTGATTAGCTGGCTAACGTTTGGGAAAACAAAACATTCCTTCCCTCGTGTGGTGTCGGGTTTAGAACACCTCTCCATTTCTTCCATGGATATCGTAAGAGGCGACTAAGGAAATAAGTTAAGGTATGTTTTAGGCGATAGGCTAGCAACCTGTAACCATTGTACCTCTTAACTTAAAACCTAAAAAATATGCCAGAAGTTGTTACGAAACGTGAAATAATGCTGTTTAAGTGGCTTTTCGGGTGCTCTGCCTATCCCATTTAGGAAAAAAGGCGTGGTGTACGTACCTAAGTATGATGAAAATATTCCAGAATTGGTTACGAAAAGTGGTATAAACATGTGGGTATATTTATGTGGCGCTTTGTGTGTTCTACATATTTACTTATTTACGAACACAGGCGTGATGTATGTACGGGTGTACGGGTGACCGGTAATTGACCCTAAACATTTCAACCAGCGGTCGGGGAATCGCGTCTGCAAACACCTGTGAAGTTTTTTCCCCGAAATTTTCATGTCAAAATAATATGAAAATCTTGCCCGGAGTCCTTTACTCCGGCTCTTAGTAAACCGCGTAGCGTCACAATGTCGAACGATTGTGGCTGTACTCGCCGAAGGGACTTGCGTACGGGACGTAAGGCAGGTAAAACAGGGCGCTCCACAACATTATTTCCAAAATGTTGGAGAGCGAGGAGAATTGGGCCGAGATGGCCTCTTTTTGTGAGACAGTGATGACCCACAAAGAAACCGAGGAGAGGGAACGTGAGGCGGACAGAGACGCTCCCCTATCCCGGCGAAGACGCAGGCGTCGGCAGTTTGCCGCCCGACAACAATAGTCCGTAGTTGCACCAGCGGGCAAGGGGTGGGGACCCCCGGCCTGCTTGCACTGGTGCCATAAGATGGGGGGAGGGGTAGTGGTGTTGCTGCTTTTCCCCACTTTGGCGTGAAAGCCTAGCCTGACTAGGGCCGCCGGGGAGTCGTCATTGGTAGAATCTTCGGGATCCCATGGCGTCTCCCAACCCGGCAAACCGACAACACCAGAGAGGTTTTAGTGGGTATGTTCCCCCACCCCTACCACTCGGGAAGAGGACGGGGGAAAGGGTCCCACATAACCCCGGGCACTACCCATGCCCGGGCGTATACGTAAAGTATTTCCTCTCCGACAAAAAAAAGGTAAAACAGGGCGCAATGACCTGAAGAGCGACGAAACATTTGTGTCACAAGGCGAATAATGAAAATTTTGGTTAACCCGACCACTGGTTAAAAAATTACGTTCAATTTCCGGCCATATGAATACGTCATAACCGAAGCCTAACTTATTAAACGTTTGTTACCAACTGCAAACGCCTGCGCTGCCGTTAACTCCCTCATGAATAGTTAGAAGCGACGCACTCGCCAACCATAATGGCTCCCGTTTTTACCGACACTATGATTAGTTCTTGTAAAACGGTTGTTTCTTGTAGCTCGATCGTTTTGCAAAACATCACTACCAATCTTTTTCATTGGACAACTCGATATTAATAATCGGTTTCCACATCATTACCCTCGAATCATGTTACGAATATTATGATTAAAAACGTAGAAATAATATTGAAGTTAAAATTGGAGCAATACGAGTACAAAACAGTCGGCATACATAGGGAATGTGCTAAAAATTTAAGTGTGACGCTTAGCGTTGAGTTAAGCGAAAGGAAAACATACATACATACATATCCTCACGCCTGTATTCCCAAGAGGGGTAGGCAGAGCACATGAATTCAAAAATCCAGTGCCACGTTTAGCAATTTCAGGGAAACCAGATGGTTAAAAGTGATATTGCAGTGACAGGTTGCTAGCCCATCGCCCACAGTACACTAACCCTTTCCCAGAGTCTACTCTTACGACACCCACAGGAAGAAAGGGGGAGGTGCTATTCTAACCCGGCACCACACGGGCACGGGGCAAGGAAAACGATTAGAGATATTGATTTACATAAAGTTCTATTATATAAATATATTTTTAGCTCGTGGCGTTGGATTTAGAATAACACCGCTCCATTCCTTCCGTGGATGGGTACAAAGAACGGGGCAATTATTTAAATTCCCGTATTTTTTATTACATGAAAATTACGAAAAAAAAGTTCTTAATAGTTTTCAGACGCGTATTTCCTACCACTGGTTAAAATATTTACAGCCAATATCCGGCCACCTCGTATCTAGGTATATAGGTACGCACATTACGCATACTCGTAATTATGCATATTACTACCTAATTACAAAACCCACTGTATTCAATAAATTCTTACGTTAATGTATTTGTTTCGATTGCCAACTTCTATTGAAGCATGATCTAGTAGGTATCCTTCGAAATGAAGAACTAAAGTAATGTATCTAATCAGTTTATTTTAAGTATTTAACTAAATGATGATAAACTATAATAATGAACGGTCAAGTGAAAAAATAAGGATCGAAGTGAACTTCTTAAGAACATGTACCAGAACCATACTCCCACGGGCCAGTCCGCGTTTATTCGCTGCCGCTGTGGCGCGTTGCTCCCTATACCGGGTCACGAATTGACCCGAAACATGTCGAGCTGATCTCAATATAAAGACCTCACTGTATCTGTTTTATTCCACGATAAGTCTCACGGTAGTTTCTATGTTTATGATTTCCCCGTGTGGTGCCGAGTTAGAATAGCACCTCCCCCTTTCTTCCCGTGGGTGTCGTAAGAGTCAACTCTGGGAAAGGGTTAGTGTATTGTGGG
>BHDV01003579.1:0-11370 GCA_005406045.1 Adoxophyes honmai | reverse complement strand
CATCCTCCAATATTAATTTTGGATATATATTTAATGTACAGAATTGACCTCTCTACAGTTTTATTATAAGTATAGATATAGATAGGTTGTATGGTGGGTCAGGATTTAATTGGTTCAATATTACCTACTAGTAGGTCATAATGCAATTAGTAATTAGCAAACTGCTGCTAGTAAGTAACGAAAAATAAAAACAAGAATCACACTTTCGCTAAAAGTTCAACCATATCAAACACCCAAAAGTCAGACATAACTCAAAAAAAAACTAAACCAGAACTTATTCCAAATGCCTTCCATGTTCGCATAAAAGCTATGAAAAATAAACACTGAATACAACGCGCGCATTAACAATTCTATTCAGAGATAACATACTAAAATAAGAATATTCGCAGCGTTACACTATAATTGATAACCTTTCTCATTCGTTCAATTATATTAAGTGGAGTGAATGTTAGCCGTTCCACGATGGAACAATAATGATAATCAGATGGCAACATCTTGGAGAACAATGACACTGTGCTTTTGCTGCGGTGCCTACGCTTCGGGCGGCGGGACTCCTGGTATTGTTTTAGTTGTGGAAAATCTATCTACAGGGTTCCGTGCCTCTGATGGAGGAAACTCTTATAAGGTCAATTGATTCTCCGTCTCTCGCTCTGTCCGTAACGACTCTTTTTCTTAGTTATGCGTAAAAAAAGCTACCACGTAACTGAAGAAACCAAATCCTACAGGGTCCATCCGTTTGACCTATACCTAATCACGAAATTCGGCAAAAGGCCGCACGTTAAACTTTGGAGTTACTTCACAAAAAGAAACTATTGCGATTATAAACTCATTTGCAGTTGGTAAACTAAGCGCAACTTGTGTCAATGTACAGAAACTCCAATTTCCCTCAATTTGGTACACCGTAATCGATCACTAGTGCGGTATTTCAATTGTGAATCTACCTCCGTCCTAAACCTTTTCACGCATCAACCACTGATCAACAAAATTGAGTTCCTACGGAGACAGAGTCTCGCGTACATACTTAGACATTACATTAGATACTTTTCATCCGACAAAATAATAAGCTAATAGTTCCTGCAAATGCTACTGCTGGTTCTGAGTGTAATTTGTGAGATGGTTGTCCGGAGACGTGCGGAAGCGTTGTTGCCGCCAACTTTTAGCCGACTTCCCACGGAGCTGTTACTGTTAACCTAACAGGCATTAAGCGGAGCACTCATAATACTTAAAAATTAAAAGTTATTGTTGTATTTATGAAACGTGTGAGAATGTTTAATTAAATAAGTGGAATAAACGGAACTGTGTACATATTTCCAATGAAAGTGACGACACGCACTAATACGGCGTTGTGCAATAATGAGATGCCGAAGCAGGAAGATTATGCAAATGAGAGGTTTCCGACTCGATTAGCCTGTAAATATAATTTATACGGGCGCTTTGTCTGTGGAAATCGAATGATCGATGGCTCCCTCACCTATTACTTGCACGTAACTCGGTTAGCACTTATGCAAGCAAAAGACGCGCCAACTGGGCCGCGCTGCTGTTCATCTGTTTGTCTGGTCTGGATGTTCCAAGGCACTCGTACTCAACCATCAATACAATTCCTACAAACTATCCTAATAAGTAAGCAACTAGGCTAGCAACTTGCCACAATTAATAAAATGCAAAGTGTCTACGAAACAAAAATAGGCATTCTTTTGTCTTTGTAGCGATTTGTGTGCTCTGCCTCTTCTACCCATTTGGTAATACAGGCGTGACATGTGCATGTATTCATCCAATATTGTAAATACAAAAGATGCGTGAGTATCTAGATGTTTCCCGCAATCTACTGAAAGCAGCGAACTATACAAGTGGTCCGTCTATTGTATTTACATTAGCAACAAAAACTATTTAGTGGTGCCATTGTAGAGTTTTTTTTTTATTATGAAAAAGGAAGAAATTTACAAACTCTTGATGGTCCTCGCTAAGCCTAAGCTAAGCTTCATCCAGTTTATGTAGATACTATCATTTGTTGACTAGTTGGATCTTAAGCTCATAATAGTCTCTCGAAGTTCTAATTTCTACGCAAACGAAGTCGCGACAGTCTAGCCTAGAATACGAAAAAGAAAACCATTAGTTACAAGCCCGCGCCTCCGCGGAACATGTGACGGAACATTCGTTGCATTTTACGCGGCCTGGCGTCATGTGCCGGGCTCTCATTAATGAGTTGTTACAGCAAAAAACGTGTTCCACACAATATAGGTATACGGCGCATGACTCGCCGCTCCGCGATCAATTATTAATAAAAAGCGGGCCGCTTCATTGAAAGGGCGATTAGCTCAATATTTATATGGAATATTCGGTATCAAGGGCGCTTTGTGGTGATAATTCGGTGCGTCGTGACGCGGCGCGTTTGAGCCGCCGCCCGGCACAGACCAACTGCTCCCGCGCAGACCAGCAAGACGCTTTGCTGCCTGATATGGTCAGCTACTGGTTTTTTTTTAACTGTACTAAAATATGGTCAAATCCTATCGTGACTTTAGATTTCAAAAAATGGAAATCTAGTGGTACTTTTAGACCATTGGTAAACACCACTCTACTGTTCAGTTTTTGTACTAATTAAAACTTTCTGTTTTCAATTCTTTACATCCCTTGTTCATCTCAGTAGAGTGAGGATATAAAAAATAAAGATCCAGATTCTCTAAGATACCCAGTTGTTACAGAGCCGATATAAGTACCAAATTAGCTATAGGTCAGCTATTCTACTCGTATATAAGCTAGGAGTCGAAATCCCGGTTCTGTACGGTCCGTGAACACCTATTGAATTTCGAATATCTTTCTTTATACCCATAATAATGCATTACCAAAATCATACGCAAGTGCGACTCGTCTCTACCTTAGAGATTTGAAAAAGTGTAATTAGGTGTAGACCTTAATCTTTGAAGGTAGGTACTCCTGCAGCATTAGCCTAAAACCTCACCCTCTCAGAGTAACGGATCGCGAAGGCACAAACAGTGGTTCGCCGGCGGCGCTCCGAGAGCCAGAGTATAATTCTCTTAGTAAAGGCCACCAAGCACGGCGAGCGCTCATTGTACTACCGAATTGACTCGCCGACTCTTTCAAAGGAATTCTACGCCGTGAAAGCAGCTACTATGTCGGCATAAATTTATTTAATATGATACATTTCCTCGCACATCAATCAAAGAGCTCACGTACCACGGCCCGATAGCGAATTATGAGCGAAAATTAATCTTAACGCCCATTGTGCCGCACACCGCTACTAGATTAAGTGACTATTGAATACTTTTTGTACCGTTTATTTATGTATGTCAATCAAATCACCTTCATAGATTACGTTCGGACCGTCCTATTGAAAATAGCTAGAGGTATATTATTGACGCGTTTCATAATATTGGCTGGTACAGTGCGATGAGGAAAAACAGAGCCGATTCGCAACAAAACGTTATATAAAAACTTTGTAATCGCTTTTTCAGAAGCTGATGCTAATGAAAAGGCATTTTCACGAGGTTTGGCGGCGGCCATGCAAATGCGCGGGCTAATGACGCGCGAAGTCGCGCCACACGACTGCGGCGGCTTCAAAACGCTCCATTATCGATAGTTTACTGTTTCCCGCCGAGTGAGCCCGCTGACAATAAACAACTGCCTGCTCCGAGCTGCCAGCTATTATGATTATGACATTATGCATGCCTTACTCATTGCTTTCTTGCTGTGCGAATACTTTCTTATGCAATCGACTCGGCTGATTGACGCGTTCGGCGCGTAGCAATCCCACCTGGGTCTCCATGATTAAGCCACCCGAGTATGTCTCCGCTGTGAAACGCCCTTCAACCTCAAAAAGGCCGGAGATTACAGCATGAAAGCGCCTCACAATACTCTTTTAATTTGTCATTATGAAGCAATAAAAACATCCTAAATGAGAGCGACAAAAAACTCGTTCAGACTCTGACAAAAACCACGGGCTGGGGCGAAATTCGCAAATCATCCCGCCATAATGATAGCCGCTTGAAAAAAATTTAAATATCAAAAGGCCGGACGGGGCACAGTAATGGTTTAAAATCATTTTTCATTCGAGTCACTCGTGAGTCAGAAATATGAAAACGGTAGCCGACGGCCGCTTCCATTAACTCGACTGTTGCGATTAGAATTTTGGACGGAGTCCATCTTTCATTAGTCCTGCAAAATAAACCTAAAACGTTGGGCTGATTGGTCGGCGAATGAATGACTCGATGATTGAGTATACATTTATTTTGCTTTACATTAAACATGGTTACAAAGTTACAATGTAGGCAACGCGTTCGTATAACTTAGTGTTATTCGTAACAATTAACCCTTTAACCGCGGTGGTCTTGAATCACAAGACGAAGTGTCATTTTTGTCTGGCACTGATTTTCTGGGCGGTTAAAAGGTTACCTAGTGCAGTCGAAAAATTTTGACGGAAAGCTGGTACTTCGTGGTTGCGTTCGGTCGTTGGTCCTCAGAGGTCGAGGCGAGCGGGTGTCATTTGTGCTTCCTCTGCTTCTTCCTCGCCTGCTCCAGGGGCGGCAGGCCGCTGTCGAACTCGCTGGCCGTGTGCATCGAGCTCTGCTTGTTGACCATCCTCCCGCCCATCATGCCGATCTTTGCTTTTGGGAATCTGTAAACGGAATTTAAAATAGTAGCGTACTCAAAGGTGTGTCCCGCGTCTTTTTAAGGCTGAACATCAAAAAATAAGTGCTATTTTTATCCTTTTTGTAGCTATCGTTACTCGTACTTACACGAATGAAAAAATCATTACGCCAGTGTAAGAGCATATTACACTTATTTTTTAAACTTTGACTAGATAATATGCTTATACTCCAATTTATAACAGATTTTCGAATCTGGCATTAGGTACTTTTGACAAAACTAACTACATACGGTCAGAATTAGAAGAAAAATGGAAAGGGACTTATCTGGTATAAGTAACGCGGCCACTTTTAGTGGTTTTTAACACTTTTTTCAACTCTAAAATAAGGGTACTATAATTCAGTCGTTATTTTTTTGAAGTCCAACCCAAAAAGGTTGCCTAGTACTTAACACGTTCGACGCCAGCAGCGTTTCATTGAGTGTTTTTGACACAGAACATTTGTCACTGGCGTCGAACATGTTAATTGCTTTATTTCTTTGTGATATTGTATTTTTTTCTACAAATTTCAATTTATTACAGTGGAACCTGGTTATTTGAGATCTCAAGAGACCTAGAATGTTGTACCATTCCAATTAGACACGTTAAAATTATAGTTGTCTCATTTACAGGGGCTCCCGCTTATATAAATCGAGATATACAGTTCCATTTTACAGATGATGGGTCAAAAATGAACTCTTTTCAAAGCAATTTTAATACTTAGCAATTTTTGCAAGAATGTCGCATCTACTATTGCTAAGTAAAGGTCCGACCACACCGCAGCTTAAAATCCGGTGACGGTACGGAATCGCAATGACGTGCGTCACTATAATCTTTTTGTCGCAAACCTTCCAAACCGGTGCTTAAAATTCGCTGCGTCAAAATCATGCTTCCAATACCTATATGACATAAGTAAAGATCAACTGCACCCATCACAGCAACAAAACAAAAGAACGTGACTCAGTTGTCTCGTTCCTTTTTTTAATTTTAGACATAGAATCTGATAATCTCTATGTGAAAAACGAAGTGTTACCGACAATAACCGAGAAACCCCGATTCACAAATCTTTGCGTAAAAAACGCTGCATCTACAAGACAGCTGCGTCTTTTACGTCACCGGTGTGGTGTCTGCCATAAGATCTCCGTGTAATATTTTTTGCGATTTTTACGCAGATCAATTTACGGTGCGACAGCGTATTTTAAGCTGCGGTGTGGGAGCATGTGGCGAAACCGGTGCGAAAACGACGCGACACTGCGATTCCGCAGCGAGACCGGATTTTAAGCTGCGGTGTGGTTGGACCTTAAAGGACCAGAATTTGTCCCATTTTCGGGCGTTAACATGTCCGTGTTGGCTGATAAATCCAAATGCAATAAGTGTTACTTTCTACGTTTAACGACAGTCCGAAAAAAACCACAACATTGGAGACCGATCACTAGTAAATAAAACTAACATCGATAATTAAGTCTATCGATATAGGAGCTCCCTACTTGAAAAAAATGTCCGCTCACAAACTTTAACAAGAAGGGTATGTGTAGTAATACAGATATTCATACAACGTCTCACAAAAAACCGGGTAAAAAATTTAAATTATTAAAGCGAAAAATATTGTAAGCCCTAGTAAGCTGTCACTTATTAGAACTGAAGTTATCATAGATTATTTTAACAGAGTGTACTCTTTGACAGATTTTCAACCTTTCATTCAAAAGAGTTTGCAACTCAATAAGAGGAATTAATGGCTTTTTCAAATATTGTAAATTGACTCCTTATAATGGGCCCTTTAACCCTTTCTGCTCGTATTTTAACACGTTGTCGAATACTCACCCGGGTCTTTTCTTCTCCTCTTCGTCGTGTACTGTCAGTTTGTTCGCCGGTCGCTCCCTGTTAAGGTTGGGGTCGGACTTGGCGCGGCGGGCGAGCGCCGCCGGGGTGTCGCGCAGGGCGAACGCTTTGGCCGCGTGCCCCAGGTGAATCTGCTTCGCGTCCAGGAACTCGCGCACGTCGCGCGGGTAGCCCGAGTAGAACCGGACCCAGGTTGTGTAAGCTGGAAGGGGAGGGATTTGTAACTAACCCTTTCGAACCCGGTCAATACAATAGGCTAATAAAAAAAAACTATTTAGCCCGTCAGATAGATTACCAAAAAATATTGTACCCATATTTTTTCTTTTATTTGAGAAACGAAAAATAACGATAATAGGTACAGCGTTTAAGTTTCCCGTGACGTCACGACTCGGAACAATTTTTAACGAGTCGTGACGTCACAAGCCCCCACTCCGGAAGTTTGATGATCTATAACTTTGTCGATGTTTGTTTAGTCATTTGTAAAAAGAAAAAAAATGTGTGTCATATTTTTCCTCTACTATTATACCACTAACTTAAAACCTAAACAATATGGCCTTGGCCACGAAGCGTGAAATAGTCGTGGTTTTGTCTATGCAGCGTATGGTCTGCCTAACTCATTTAGAAATACAGGCTTGATGTATGTTAGTACTTTACTTACCGCGGTCGCGGAGCACAGCGAAATTCGAGCGTTGACCCGCTGTGCGAGCGTGAGGGCAATATTACTGCACGCGTGCGACAGAGACAGATAGCAGCGGGTCAACGCTCGAATTTCTCTGTGCTCCGCGACCGGTCTTAAGACTCAAAATCTCAAGTCTCTAGAGTCTAGAAAGTCGCTGAAAACTGTCTGGGAGATGTAACAGAAGATCACTGGCACTGTGAAACATTTGGTAGAAAAAAGTTATTATGATGTACCTCTGCTGGCGCGTCCTAGCCAGGTCTTGTCGGTGTGCGCCGTCTGTTCGAGGCGCGCTTGCAACGCCACGGCGGCCCGATTGGCCGACGCGGCGCCCGGCACTATACTTAGCAACGGCTCCAGACTCCTTTTCTCGTTGCGTTGCACCAGCCTAGACGAAACCATAACAATATGACAACATCAATCAACTTCAATGTCGACGTTACATACATCTTGATTCGCAAATTGAAAACGCCCTATGTATGACATAAACGTCGCCCCTGGGAGCCCCTGGTAAGCAGAGCGCCTTTCACTTCTATTCTGACATACTTCTCTCGGTCCTTCCACATTCACCCCTCTCGTGATACAAGCTCGTCAGTTTCGGGTACTTCTATTCGGCCTCACTTCAAAACATCGCCGATCTGTTCGATATAATTTACTCTAACAGACTTCTTTTCTAAATTTGCCTACACAGCCATATTTCAATCATTCTCTCCGCGTGCCCAAAACAACGCGACATTCCTTTCTCCATCTCGGATAGTGGTTTATAGGGTGACCGCACCAGTAATGGACATAGAACCAGTAATGGACAATGACTCTTATTTACTACCCACTAAGGAAAAGTCATTTGTTTTACAACAATCAATTCACAACTCTATGGTCTTTAAATTATGAATGAAGTGTCCATCACTGGTGCTTGTCAACTTAAACCGTCCATAACTGGTGCCGTCACCCTAGTAATTATATCTGTGAAATTTGACGTTCCTTGACGTTTAAAATCTTTATTATCCACATTGCGTTCACAATTTGACACTCATAGTCCGACAACTTCGCGTGCGACCGCCCATGTCCTACAGACGTTAGAGGAGACTACAGAAGATTAGGGAAATAAAATCGCGCGTAGCTATGACGTGCTACCTCGTCCCCGCCAACACCTCCCTTACCCTGGGAGGATCGAACACGAAACTGTCGGAATAGGCTTAAAATTATCAACCATGACAACTCATTTTTAAAAACTATCTTCCCTTAAAGCAAAAACAAATGAAAGCAACTATCATACTCTAAAACAGACTTCCCACAGATCTTAAACAAACGAAAAGCGCAACCCGGTAAGAGAAAAGGCCAAAGAGTCGAAAGCATTTAAAAGTTCAGGGCTGCACTAACCTGATGCGTTTCTGTTCAAGATGCCGCATGAACTCTGCTTCGCTGGGCAGCAGGAACAAGACCGCCTCGCCGACGGCCGAGGCGCGGCCCGTGCGGCCAACCCTGTTGGCAAACCATCTACTGTTGCTATCTTCGATCACAAATAGTGTCCCAAAATCCTACATCTGGCGGCAGCTAATAGGGCTGCCGATTTCTGAGAAAATTAGGTTTCAGGTTCATTGGAAACGGCTATTGAGATAATGTCATTTTTGCAAAAAAGATATGATCTCCCCCAGGTTCACGTATCTAGTGCCAGTTATAAAATGTAGGATCAAGAGCTATAGGCTAGCAACCTGTTACTATAGTATGTACTTCTTAACTTAAAACCTAAAATATGCTAGAAGCGGCTACGAAACACGAAATAGTCATTATTATGTCTACGTAGCGTTTCGTGTGTTCTGCCAATCCCATTTGGAAACACAAGCTATTCGTGAAAAATAATCGCTGTTCGTTAGTCTCGCTAAAACTCGATAACGGGTGAGACGATCTACCTAATTGTAGTCTTGAAATATTAGTGAAAGTCCGGGAAAGGTTTAAACGGTAAGAAAACTTGGAAATCGCCCGAAAAAAGCCTGCCAAAGCGGTACGAAGTCTGTCAGGCCATGTATGAAATATATTAGAATCTAATAATTAGATGTCATAGTCACCTGTGCACGTAGTCGGTTACGGAGGCAGGCGCGCAGTATTGTACCACCAGGTCGACCCGGGGGACGTCCAAACCCCTTGCCGCCACATCCTGGACCACAGACCAATACATGAGTACGCCGGATAGTACAGTTAGCTGCAGAGAAAGGTAACCCCCTAGTAATGAGACATTGTATGGGCGGGGAGTTACTTTTCTCTGCAGCTGTCCGTACACAATCACCCGTCATCCCGATTGACGACCGTCGATGAATTCAAACAAATGTTATAAAATGTTATTTTAGCCTAATAGCATATCCCACTGCTGGGCAAAGGTCTTCCGCCACTCTACCCTATCTCGAGCATATACCTGCCAATCATCTACAAAAATTTGAGGTCGTACGTCGTAAAAACTAATTGACTGGATTCTGAATGTATTTTACAAGGAGCCTACAACACGGTTCAAGTTTCACCAGCCAAAATATTTAAGCGAAGATATTTACGTTAATATTTTTGATTGATCGCACTAGAGCAGCCATACTCAAAGTGTTTTCCGCGGAAAAAAAAAACAAAACACCACTCCCTGGTCACACGTTTTGACGCGACGTATACACGGACGGACAGATGGATAAAGAATACACTTTTAAAAACTATTGTTTTTTGTAGGGTTCAGTTAAGTAGGTAGTATTTAGCTTTCCAAAAGGGTTCCGTCACCAAAAAATTTATAACCAGTGCACTAGAGTACTCTGAAGACTGTAATAAAATAAGCAGGGCCCGTAACTTTCATGCCGTTGACACAAAAATGACGTCACGCTCCTTAAAGGGTGATCCCAAATAGTTTGATTGTAAAGTTGTCAATAAATTTGATCATTTACAAATGAATGGAATAAATAATAGCTACTTGATACGTGAAACATAAATAAAACTATTTGATTTGTTTTATACATACATTTTATTAAATTGTACTGTTACCACATTTCAGTAATTACGTAGAAAACAGAGTTCCTCTCTAACGTAAAGCACGCGCCATCCTCCTTGCATTAATTCCTATGCAAAGAAAATCTAAGTCATCTTCACGTTCATACTTAATGCAATATTCATAAAAAATCTTCTGTTTTGTAATCGTATTTTTGTTTGTTATGTATGTCACAAATATACAATTATAAAAACAAAAACATGATTAAATTGTTTGACGACTGCTGATTAATAATTTGCAATCAAACTATTTGGGATCACCCTTTAAGGAGCGTGACGTCAATTTGACGTCAACGGCATGAAAATTACGGGCCCTGGTAATAAGTAACAAGTTAGAACCTATCTTATACATTTGCGTATAGCGTTTGTGTATGCGGAAATCCTCAACAGACTTAATACATAATTATACAATAACTAAAGGACAATGCAAAACGCCTGAAGCTACTCAACGGTGAACAATCATGATACGTAAAAACGACAGGTGGCGGTTACGATAAGTTATAGCTACAGATTAAAAAAACCGCTAATCAATGCAGGGCAATAAATAAACAAACGGTTAACGATGTAATTGTAGATTTACCGCAACTGCTTATAACCAATTACTAGTATGTAATGATTGTGTTCTCTAGTGAGAAAGATTCCATGAAAACCGATTACAAAACCCCATGCATTCCGCTGGAGCGCTAGTATTGTTTCTTGCCGGGCGCTCGGTCAAGCAATTAACTTGTATTAGTTTTCAGCAAAAAACACCAGCTCATTCGATCACGTAAGTATATAATATCCATTATTGTTTTTCCTTTATTATGCTCCGACCGACTTCGTTGTAATTAGATTTTAATTAGTTTTTAATAGTGATTACACTAATACCTTTGTTATTTACACTTAGGATTACATTAATTTATGTAAAACATCCCACCCGAGAGAGAAGGCGCGAGTCGAGTCGCGCGCGAGATAGATCATAACTGTCATTGTCTTACTAGAGACGTCAGTTTACTGTTAAATTTTCGAAAATCAGCATTTTAGAATTGATTGCAATGGCAGAAAGGTTCAGAAAAGAGTGCAGTGGACAATTATTATTTCTTGGTTAAAGAACGGTACGCCAAAATGACAATCACAGCGATGGAATCCCATGTGGTGTACCAGCTTTTTCATTATAATGTACTATAGGACAATCGGCGAGACATGATCCCTGACATGAGCC
>BHDV01003568.1:90754-101730 GCA_005406045.1 Adoxophyes honmai | reverse complement strand
TTTCATTACTTTTTAGAGATAAACAAGCAGCTTCAACGAGACTTGGGTAGATTTTTTACAGAATGTTTTTGATGGGATCTTGTTTACTCGTACCTATGTGAAGGTAAATCCAAAGAAAATAAAGATCAGGTAAGTACGCTTTTCTGTCTTGGACGGCTAAACGGCTTCTTAGCGGTTGACTCGTGGTCACGGCAGGTTGCCACACCACTATAGTGACTCATCCTTTTCGCTTTTGTCAGAAATATTTTTCATTCCGCTAAAGATGCCAGGTTATAATGTTATACAGACTGGCTAGGTGTCTAGAGATGCTTGAAAAGCAAATGGGCTGGAAACTATTACCTACACTGGAACTATGGTTTACTTGGCCTGGGTCCCCCCACCTCGCTCTCGGGTCAATATCAGATTTCGTCCCGCAATTTCTAATTTCTTTGGCGCAATTTTTTTCTTCAATATAAGCAATAAATGAAATGACATACCTTGTAAACGACTAAATTTGTTATGTAACTATGTTATTGTGCTGAAATTCAGTCGTTTACAAGGTATGCCATTTCATTTATTGCTTATATTGAAGAAAAAAAATTGCGCCAAAGAAATTAGAAATTGCGGGACGAAATCTGATATTGACCCTCTCATAGTCCGACAAATTCGTGTGAGACTCTTCCTGGGTATGAGCTGTTGGCGGGGGCGTGGTATGTCAGAATATTTTATACGGAGTATTTAATAATTATATCGTAAGTAACAGACTGCATATTGATTTGGCGTGGGAATTTAATTTATATGTATCACTTTATGTATTCGATAACTGTTGTAGATTTTATACCCTTTTCAATAATTAAACAAAGACGTTGCGAATGCACAGTCGAACCAATTGATTCCTGACCCAGTGCAGCAGTGTTCTCTAACGTAACCAACCAAACTTACAAACATACATGTTCTCACGCCTGTATTCCCAAGAGGGGTAGGCAGAGTACATGAATTCAAAAATCCAGTACCAGACCTAGCAATTTCAGGGTAACCAGATGGTTAAACGTGATATTAAAGTGACAGGTTGGTAGCCCATCGCCCACAATACATTAACCCTTTCCCAGAGTCGACTCTTACGACACTCGCTGGAAGAAAGGGGGAGGTGATATTCTAACCCGGCACCACACAGGCTTTTCAAAAGTACTTTTCAAAACAACCGGGATTGATTCCCGAGATGAGTACAGGTTTTTTTTTAATGTATGAATACAGTTTTCCTTAGTATTAACGTTTATTATGAGAGCGTTCTTCGGAGGGTCAGAAATTAAATGGTTCGACAGTAACTTAGTATTCTTGGCATTTTTACCGCGTCGATATCTTTGATGCTGACTGTCGTTAGCTACTTTTCGATTGAATAGGTATTAATTCCGCACGTTCAATCAGCCGGAGCGAGTCGAGTCGCGTGCAGGATAGACTATAGGGGAAGATGGGGTAGATTCATACAGGGGGCACCCTTATACATTAGAGATATTGGTTGGCAGGCGCAAATCGAATGAAGGACTTATGCATGTTTGCATAGCTTATTTATGTGTGCGTTGACTCACGGAGTTTGACAGCAGTCGGTGTGAACCGCGCGACGAGATAACACGGAACGTGATTCGGCCACGTGTAAGTAATTTTATAACCTTACTTTGAACATGTTTTTGTCCATAAAAGCTGTTACGTAGATTATTCATTACTAATTTGTTTAAAAGATAAAAGGGCCAAGTTTGTGAAATTATACACGAATAACGGTATTCTTGGTTGGATTTTTTTAAACAATAATTTTATTTCATTTTCTTATGACGGGGTGGATTCATACAGCAGTAAGCGGGGTACATTCGTATAAGTAAAAATGTGGCCCGCGTTTTTTTTTAGGTGTTACAGGTGAAGTGATGTTATAATTTTGTGTTACAGAACATGGTAAGAAATTACAAGCAAAAATAAAGTCGACCACTTGGAAAATCAAGAATTTACACGGATACGCATGAGAAGACTAGAATTGAAGAATTGGAAAAAAATAAAGAGACGAAGAGATTAGAAATCAACAATTTTCAACTAAGTGATGAATTTTGGTATTTTTATTTTGATTAATAATAAACATTTAACGATTTTTTGTGTTTTTTGTCACGCGTATGAATTTACCCCGTGTGTGGGGGTACATTCATACATTTTCCATTTTTTATATTCACCTCTACAGAGCGCCACACAAGCGTATTTACACAAATTACGTATTTTTAATATAAAGGCAGATAACAAAACTATGAGATTTTTATAAATTGATGTAAATATTGATACCACAGAAAATTCTATACGGCAAAGTAAAAAAACTGTATGAGGCTACCCCATCTTCCCCTACTTGTTACTGTCTAACTGAAGACATCAGAAAATGACAGGTATCTATTGTCTCGCGCGCGTTTTGCCGAGCTAACCCGACAGTATTGACGTAAACACGTCGTTTAGCGCTTTGTCATTTTAACAAAGCACCTACTTAACATTTCATTTTCTTTGATAAACGCCGCAGAGTATTTATATAGTGCACGTCCGTAGAGGAAACATTGCAGAGCTAACGTATAATGTTGAACTTGAGCACATAACATATCCGTTCGTGTTACTAAGCCGTTTTCCAAATAATTACAAAATGTCTACAGCAGAACAATAAGGTTCCATGAACAAATACTTGACTATTGTTGTTTCAGGGTCCTTTTAGCAACTTTACGTTTTAAGTCCGACAAACTTCAAAAGTTGAAAAACCATTTACTTTTCAAGTTTCAGCATATTAAACATAACTCATCATATTTAATTCGAACCTAGCTTAGTACAACCCGCAACGCATGGAGACATGGTTCCCTCCGTTTTAGAGCTACCATGCTGCTATACACACAGACACATACATCAGCGCCAAAGCTAATAGCGAGAGGTAGCTATCCCATCTAGGGTTGCCAACCCTACTATATAATATAGTATCCTACTATATTAGGGGTCCAACTGCTATATTTTTATAAATAAAATATAGTAGGTAAAACTACTATATTTTTGTCATCAAAGTCGCTAAAATTGGTTTCTATTTTTTTATCACACTTTCAGAATATTTCTGAAAGAAAATGTTACTTACATTAACATACACCCCGCAGTGCTTGTATTGCTTTGACAATTTCTTGAAAAACAAAAATTTGTTAATGAAAGCTCAAAGCAGTAAAAAATATATGTTTAAAAAATAATTAAATAAGTATTATTTGAAACCTACTATATTTTTTATTAATAATTCCCGAACTACTATATTTTTATGGGTTCTGAAGTCAAAACTACTATATTGGGTCCAAAAAAAGTTGGCAACCCTAATCCCATCGCCTAGGTACAGAATGCCTCAACCTATCCTTAGTTTCCTCTTACGAAATCTAGGATGGAAACGATCAGGTGTAATTTTAAACCCGACCCCCCACAGGCGCCTATTTAAGAAGTAAGTAGGTAACATTTACTGCGGCAATAAGTAGGACTTTCGATGATGATGAACAATAATAACACGTTAGTCGGACTGTCTAGGAATACCAAATTAATGGAAGCAACTAACACACAAGCCGCTTGATTTATTAAATTGTTTATAATGCTATTTCCACGCCGCTCGTGTCCAACCAAGGCCCGGCAAAATGGTAATAATCTAATCACGCCTCGCATTGCCTCTTGCAGCGGCTAGGTACCATTAAATGGTATAGCGACTTCCTTGTGGTTCGCACCAACCGTCAACCCGACGAATTGGTGCGTAAAGGACAAGCCTCATATAAACATGACCGCGCGACTCGAGATCATTTTACGCGCGAGCGTGTGATTGGCAAAACGCTCAAGTCGCAAAGTGCGTCCTGTGACAAATGAAAAGTTACCAACATCCTGTAAAACACTGTTTTTTTCTAACCCGAAATAAGACAGCGATAGTTTGCGGTTACAAAGTAGTCCTCGCGTTATTTTTTCTCGTCAGCTCTTTGAGGATTAAGTGCATTAATGACAATGATACTAATGTTGTTACTGACTGTGTTAGCGTTGTGGGTGATTTTCTTCCGGTACCGCAGAAGGAGGATGTATGCCTTAGCTTCTAAGATATCGGACGCTGATGCCGAGCTTCCCGTCATAGGGCTGGCGCATAAATTTACAGGAACTACAGAGGGTGAGTATACTTAGTTAGGTATGTACTTCAATTATACCATGGCTCTAAAATAATTTCAAACGAAAAATAACTAAATAGGATAGGTTTTATACAGGGTGATTGGAACTAGACCCGACATAGTAAATTCCTACGTAGAGGAGGTAATTTGCAAATTCTTAGAACTGATTTTACCTAACTAAAAATTAGTAGGTAGGTAGTTTGGGAGATAGATATATGCATTTTTTATACTAAGTAAGTATTTTGAGATTTTTACAGAATCTGTTTACTACTGTCTAATTACTACTTTCTTGGTAGGTATTTTTAGTAGTCATAAACATTTTGTGATTAAAATACATCGGAACTGCCCTTAAACTATCTATTGATAGAAAATGAGAAATTACGCTTACAGAAAAAAATAGTACAGTAGCTGTAGCTAAAGTACTTGGTGTTTGAAAGGGACGCATTAGTCTATTTATGAATTATGAAAGGGACAGTAACTACCTAATTTCAGGAAAAATGTTACATTAACTATAGTCTGAGATCGAATTAGAGATCAAAAATGTGGACAAACAACTGTCAATATCAAAGGCTTTAATTTAAAGCCAATAAAAAACCTTTTTTGTTACTAATTGATAGAATTGATATAACTGTATTAATTTTTTAACTACTTTTAGTTTTTTTTATTCATAACAATAAAGCAATGGCAACAAGTTTGTTCACATTTTTGATCTCTAATTCGATCTCAGACTTTACTTAAAAATGAAATTTAAAGGTGACCGGAACTTAATTGTCAGACCGCGTTCATATCTCGTAATTAAGAGGAAATGGAGCGGTCATATTTTGTATGGAAACGTAGTCCCCTGATTCCTCGCTGGATATTACCCGTAGAACAATGATTTTTCACATCAACATTCTAATGATATATTAGCATGTTCCTATGTTTTCCTTTTTTTCTTTATTGAATTATTAAAGGAGATATTAACCTTCAAAAACATGAAAAATTGGTAAGTTTTTTCCGTTGTGTTCAAACCTCTAGAAATAATTTTTAACACAATTATATCAAAATATAAGAACATAGAAACACAGTTATGACATTTTTTAAACATTTAATGAAAAAACATATTTAATCGGTTAAGTTTTGGAGAAGAAATCAGGGGACTACGAAACGTTGTTTTTGAATAATTTTCATAGGTATTTTCGGTCCGAGCTGTAGTTGTTCTTATCGCACTCGACGTCGTCTGGGCAGGTCACGGTGCGACAGCAATAGATTTACCAAATACCTATTTTTCAATTCCCTTGACCGGCATATTTCCTCTTAAACACTGTTATATTGTGTCCTGTGTGGTGTCGGGATAGATAACACTTCTCCATTACTTCCATGGATGTCGTAAGAGGCGACTAAGGAAATAGGTTTAGGTATGCTTTAAGCGACAGGCTAGCGACCTGTCACTGTTATACTGCGTCTTCCATCTGTTTTCAAACCTAAAATTATGCTAGAAGTGACTGCGAAGCATGAAATAGTCATAATCATGATTTTGTTTATGTCACGTTTCGTGTGCTCTGCCTACCCCATTTGGGAACATAGGCGTGATTGCATGTTGTATTTAGGTACTGTTAATATAAACTCCCCGTGTGGTGCCGGGTTAGAATAGCACCTCCCCCTTTCTTCCCGTGGGTGTCGTAAGAGTCGACTCTGGGAAAGGGTTAGTGTATTGTGGGCGATGGGCTAGCAACCTGTCACTGCAATATCACGTTTGACCATCTGGTTACCCTGAAATTGCTAAACGTGGCACTGGATTTTCGAATTCACGTGCTCTGCCTACCCCTCTTGGGAATACAGGCGTGAGTATATGTATGTATGTATGTAATATAAACTCGAATAGAAATGAAAAATTTCAAGTTGTGCTCTTATTAGATATAACGAACTTAAAAAATACGAGTACTTACTAAGTAATAAGTACTTAGTTTTTCATAAGATATTTAGATTAACAAGAAAAGCAACATACCTATTCCTACTTCCCTACTAATATTATAAATGCGGAAGTAACTCTGCCTGTCTGTCTGTCTATTACGATTTCCCGCTTAAACCTCTCAACCGATTTTGCTGAAATTTGGCACAGACAATCTTTAGACCCTGAGAAAGGACATAGAAAAAAAAGGTAATGCCCAAAATAACTATTCCACGCAGACGAAGTCGCGGGCACAGCGAGTACATAATAAAAATGTGTGTATGTTCGTCATACTGTTATCTGTTTACATGTCCCATTCATAACCGGTTCTCGTTCATAAATATCATACAAAATTTCAAACCATTATCAACAGGCGCACGAATTTGCAGTTTTCAAAGTGCCAGGAGTGTGAAGTTAGGCGCGAAAAAAACACGAGCCAAGGCTAAACGTCTAAAATAGTATTATCTCGTTTTTACTTTGATTATTTGAACTGTCTCTTTCAATCCGTGTCCCTTTCATGCCACCTTCTTACTAATTTACAAGAAAGGTACCTTACCACCACGGACATAATGCGAAAATATGGATAAACTCTCAGCAAATCGTTTGTACTTTTTCCGGCCGTTTTAGGGTGTTTCTTGAGACTTCTCATTCCCCTGGTGTGTCATAATAACTATGATTTTAGGCTTAATTATAGACAAATTATCAGAAAGTGGTGCCTATTTAAGGGACATTATTACGCATTAATCAATATCGTATTTAGTTGCAAATTGATCGATGTTTTTTAAAATAAGTATAGCCAGGGGAATGATAATTCTCAAGAATTACCCTTCACCGTATGTTTGTTGCTGATTTTAATTAAAAGCTCGCGTTAGGCTACAGTCATTGAAAACTATTGTGTTTAATGTGGAGTCCGCGTGTACGAAGTCATCAGCATTTTTAGAAACAAAAAACTTGATGATTTCCACCCCTCATAGGCTGATTTTCTTTCAGACATCATGTCATCCCTCATGGAACTGAGCTACGCGGCCATAGAAAGAGACGGAATGATCCGCGGATGGCTCGGCCACATCCTTTACTTCCGTAAGTGTGTTGTCTTTTTCTTCTGGGGCACCAACACCAATTATTCTGAGGTCAGCATGGGCTCCGCATACAGAGCGAATAAAGCGGGTGTGCGTCTGTGACCTAAAAATTCTTACTTCTATGCCAGTGACACATATCTGTGACCATGTTGTTCGTACTCCTGACCACGATAATTTCGCCCGGCATAGCATAAGGGATCAGTGAAACGCTGCCGGACGCGAACGTGTTAAACAGATTTATTTGTATTTACACACATTCTTTTACTTCCAAATTGAAAATAAATCCATTTAATTTTGAACTAATTAACATATTTTCAATTTGGAAAATATATATTCCACGTTTTTCAGCTTAATGGCTATTCTGTGGTTATGTTTATGCTTTCGCCAGAAGGGTACAAATATTGAAGAAAGTGGAGCAGAAACAACACGATTCAATTTTAAATGAAAAAATGCAAAGTATAATAGTTATTCGTTCTTGTTGTTTCGTGCATCACAACTACTTATTCAAGATTATATATATTATAAAAATAGTGGCACTTTCACTAAGCTAATTTTATGAGTTTTTATAGGTTACCTGACCACTACGTGTGTCGTACTACTTACGGGACACTCTGTATATTGTTATAAATGTATAATGGTATAAAAAAACCTTTTTGTATAAAGTCACCGTGCACTGCATTATCAGGCTTTGATAGCCTTACTTAAAGTATATTTTCTTCGTACAGTGGCGACTGATCCTGTGGATGTGGAGATGGTGCTGAAGACCTGTTTGGAGAAGGACGACTTGCACCGATTCATCAGGAAGATCATCGGGTACGGGGGAATATTCGCTCCAGGTAATAGGAACACGGAACACGTCTTTTAATTCATTTTGTAGTCGGAAACAAGAAAACATCGCGCTTTGCTTTCAGCGAATTCAGAAAAAGTTGCTGTTTTCAATTTTCTAAGTAACATCAAAACAAGAGCTCAATTTTCCACTGGACTGGGTAGATTAAGGAAGGCATGAACAGTTGCATATGTCTGAAATGACTGAAATAAATATGTGAAAGGCAGAGGAAGATGATGTTGATTCTAAAAACGACGTAAAAAGCCGAATTTGGTTTTAAAATTCTCAAAAACGCAAAATCCAAATCTTTATGCAAATAGGCTCCTAAGAGCAGTTTTGCACGTAATTTTTGAGTTTAGCGCTTCGAAAAGACCACCATTGTCAAGAAGAATGCGCCGCATGAAACTAGGCAGAAAATACTCTTTTCTAAATACAAGTTGACGTAAAGCTTTTTTGGCGTTCGCGTTATGCCGAGAGGGCTGACCCTTACTCTATGTTAAAATATTGGTACTACATCAATGCGACCCATCCCACTTAACTATCATCAGATCTATCGTTGTTGGGCTAAATTCCAATTTGTTCTGTTAAGTCTAAATCTTCTTATTTGCTATGTACCTTCTTTTCATTTAGTAATTTGCTATCTATTGTGTTGAATTTTTCCCCACACAAGGTTGTTATTTCAGTGCAAATTTGGAGACCAAGGCGTAAAATAATGATGCCGGCATTCAGTCCGAAAATAGTCGATAGTTTCGTGCCTGTGTTTGCGGCGCAAGGTATGAAGCTGGCTAGAAAACTCAGCGAAAAGGCAGGCAAGAAAAAAAATAGCATTTGGCCATTCCTTAGCTCGTATACTTTGGACTCGGTCTGTGGTAAGCTTTATAATTTTTATAAAAGTATTATTTTACCCTTTGTTATCTACACAATTCTGTGGGAAAAATCGACCACGTGAGGCACAAATCGTTCCAGAAAGTTTGCTGTTAAAATCTTAACAAAGACATTCAAAAGCCGTGACACTAGTCTTGTGGGTGTAAAAGGTCTTTCAAGTCGTCTTGCCTATTGATCACAATATCCATATTTGTCACAAACGTGTTATCAAGTTTAACTCAACATTTTTCGGGCTGGTTCGTTGTTTCACGTTTTGTTAATCTTTGGTTTGCAGAGACAGTTCTAGGTGTCAACATAAACGCCCAAGAAGACTACAAGTCACCGTTCCTCGTAGAGCTGAACACCATACTGCAGCTTGTCTGCGAAAGGATCTTCCATCTCTGGCTGCAGCCTGACTGGCTGTACAAGTTCTTCCCTCAGTACAAGAAACACGAGCGAAGCTTGAAGACGATCCATGGCTTCATCAATAACGTAAGTATGCATAGTGTGGTACAAATTGTAGGGAACAAAGATAGGTGATTTTTAAGGGGATCGCTTATAGTAAAACTTACCTACATCACGCCTGTATTTCTAAATGGTTAAGGTATAGCGCACGAAACGTTACACAGTCAAAATCATGACTATTTCTCGTTTCTTAGACAGTTTCTTTGAAACATCGATAAAAAGGTATAATTGTGATTGGTTCCTACGTGGCTATCCAGTTGCCTAAAGTATACCTTTAACATGTATTTAATTTAAACCTTAACCCGTTTCATAGTCAATCAATGTGCTGTTTTTCATTTTACGTATACGATTTGGAGTCACGTCTTTTTAGACTCCCACTTCCTTGAGACCGCGTCAGAACAAAGGCTCATGGAAAGAATCTGGAAGGAATCTAAAAAAAAATCAAACAGCACAGTAGATAAATCGTTAAGTCTACAAATCAGCAACGTAAATGTCCGTGTAGTAACGTCTGATACTCTAGATCAGGGATGGCGAACCTGTGACACGCGTGCCAACCTTGGCACGTAACAAAATGGTTCAGGCACGATGAATGATGCAGACGAATCTATCCGAGATGAATCTAATCTTGACGAATTCTTGTAATTTAGAATTTTTAGTAAATAGTATAACTTCATAACGTCTAGAGTTTTTTTCGATAGTCTGTTTCTTAAAATATGGCACGTATATCACGAAAGGTTCGCCATTCCTGTTCTAGATCACCTTGGTCACGAGTTTCATCAAGAAGAAGAAGAGCTCGGAATCACGATCGCTTTAAATTTAATCGGTTGAAATCGGTCTCGCTTTAAAATTGAAATAAATTGTATCGCCTAACATCGTCACAATCGAAACTCATGCCCTGGCACGTTTAACACCAACTTAACGAATGATTTACAAAAAAAAATGTTACGCCTTAATAAAATTACAGTTGGGGATTGCTTACACGAAAGCATATCAAAGCGACATTCGGGATTACGATTGTTTTCTTTCTTTGCAGCCCATAACGACAATAGCCCTACAGCCTGCAGGGACGTAAAATAGTTGGTTGACTCGAAAAGGCTTATAACTTTTTTGACAAACTTCTTTATGTTTAGATAATCGAGCAAAAACGAAAAGACATAAAGGAAGAGGAAGCAGCGCTCACAGAATCTGATCATCATTACGGTGAGTTTTTAATGCATAGGCGAGGTATTCCAAGGGAGACGGAATTGAAGGTTGCAAGATCTAATGTTTTACATACTTTCTGCTAAATGACAGTCTTAAAAAAATATATGTTATACGTAAAGATATTGCCTAAGGAACGTGCTAATTGGTTACACGATAGGATGTACTTTCCTCGATCATGTAAATTCTCGAAAACAGGCAAAAATAAAAACTAAAACCCATTATTTGGTTTCATTCTTTTTAATTTCTACATAATTTTTATATGGAAATATTTATCTTTTTAAGTACTACAGAGAATCTGCTAAATTATAGTTTTTAATCGATGTTGTTTATTTTTTAAATTCATATTTATTCTAAAACTTGACCGCGTGCCATAGAGGATAGAACCTATAGAGAAACAATGTTCGCAACCCCAGTCCGCAAATGTTTGTTTATTTCAATATACTAACGTGTAG
>BHDV01003568.1:69975-82605 GCA_005406045.1 Adoxophyes honmai | reverse complement strand
TTCGATTTATAAAGTGTACGTTTAAATAAAAAGACACGTCAAGATTGTTTATATTGTTTTGACTACCTAAACAAACAAGGTATAGGTATGCGTGCGCTTGTAAATATACAGATTTCATTTGTATGGCGCTCGTCAAGCCACTACCACAGCATAGGTACAAATAAAATCCGTGTGGACTGTGTATTTACAAGCGCACGCACACATACTTAGCGCTGCTCGCACAACTGAGTTTAACTATCTGTACTGATACTGATATTATACCTACGACTACAAAAGAATTTGCTTACAGTAGACACATTTTATTTGTATGGAAGTGTCGCAAACTACTCAGTTTAGAAACAATATATTATGTACAGGGTGGAATTTTGAAATGCCATTCGTATAATAAAAAAAGCAAGGGTTTATTTTTTAAATTTTTAGTTGGTTCGATTCCCGGTTAAGATAAGCGAAATTTTAAAATCTTTGAATGCAGTTTTCCTTCTTTTAAAAAATAAATTTTTAGTTGAATCCCGGTTAAGACAAAAGAAATTTTAAAATCATTTATAATTCTTTAAAAAAATAAAGGAATGTTTTTTTGAGTAAAATTTTCTATCTGCAGTATTAAGAGTACTTCCCCTTCAGGTGGCATTACAAAATTCCACCCTGTTTATTAGAAACTTCAATATCATTTAGGGTTCCGTATCAAAAGGCTGACAACGGGACTTTATTACTGAGGCTTTGCTGTCCGTCTGTCTGTATGTATGTATGTATGAATGTATGATATAGATGTCGTATTTCTGTTGCAGCTATTACAAATAATACTAAAAACAAAATAATAATAATTAAGGAGGGCACCCATAGAAGAAAAACGTGTTTTTAGTACGGAACCCTTCGTGCGCGAGTTCGACTCGCACTTGGCCCAATAGTGAGTAGAATAAAAGATTCCGACTAACTAAACTTCTTAAATAAATTTTTGAAGTCGGTAAGCTTAGTTTTTGCATGTCATCGGGAATTAGGTAGGTATTCTACGTACGTTGGGTCATGCTGGATCACGTTAGTCCAGCGCTCTACCATCGGGTAGAGGAGGCATCATTACGCTAGTAAACAAAATATCAACTGAATCAGTAACCGGTAAATTGATCAAATTTAATACTTTCGACGCCAGTGACACAGCGTCTGTGTCAAAAACACATCGAACGTAAGGATTTATATTGCTGTGATATAAAATAGCCGTCGAACGCAGTATTAAAAAAAAACGATGTAATGGAGTAATGTATCATTTAACATTTTCGGCGGTATATTCAGTTGAACTGGTGGCCTAATGGTTCACGGCGCAGCTTGAGCGCGGAGCCTGGTGATGCTGGTTCGTATCCTTAACGCACAAAATATGAGTGTCTTTTTGTAAGTTATTCTTGGTGATGGGTTTGAACGAGAAGTCGAAAAATAAAACAGCAGTGATTTTTGAGTTGGATCGGCAAATGCGTGGATTATAATCTGGCAGAGAGAGTGCTGTTCGGAGCGAGTCATACGTTTTCTTGTTTTTTTGCACACATTCGCCGACGAGCGATGCATCTTTTACGTCTAAGTTTTTTCTCTGACGACATTGATATTGATTGATTGACTAAACTTAGGTAGATACAGTCAAAACCCTGTCTGTATCGGTCTGGCTTGTCAGTTAAGCAAACTCTATTAAAAAACTTAAAAGTATTAAAAAAGTCAAAAATTTGCATATTCAATAATATGGTAATTAAATTACATACACAATTTGCTAATTACATATGCTAATTAGATATTTTTTACTAGACTTAAAAACCGTATTTTTTAAAGTTGCAATGGTGCCAGAACATTTTGGAGATTGTAGACTCTGCGTCGCTAGAATGGTTAGTGCTGCGTGGCTTCTTCGCGAAGGCTCCTTACACAGTTCGTCCCCGGACAACTCAGCAGCTTGCTGTGAGATCTTCGACCCGCCTCTCTAACTCTTCTACTCGTAGCATGCTGGAAGACGCCAAGGGTGTATTTGTCGACAAAACTGTAACAGTAACTTATCTAAGTATTGGGTGCATTTATGCTTCATTCACTTTATCTGCTTGTTCTTCTAAAGTATCCAAATCTATTGTTAAAGATTGAATAGCAATAAACGCTTAGACAAGTGTTGCCAGGCGAGCTGACCACAAGAACAATAACATTTATTTTTGTCGGCCATGGCTGATCCTTCGAATTGCGCATGTGACGCAAAAGCTCTGAAGGCTTCTGACTCCTTAACTCTACATACTCGTATTTAACGACTTGAACGATCTCTTTTTCACTGACTCAATCGAGTAACAATTACGAGTAGTTTTTATATTTTTCTACTTTCTACAGGAAGCAACTCAGCTAGAACGGCGATACGAAAACAGATGATTCGCCGTCGTTGCCCGACTTAATTTGATAATTTCCACCCTTGATAGACTACTTGTCTTTCAGATTCAATGTCATCCCTCAAGGAACTGAGCTACGCAACCATGGAGAGAGATGGAATGATCCGAGGATGGCTCGGGCCCATCCTTTACTTCGGTAAGTGTGTTCTACTTCCTCTGCGACACCTAGTAGCCTGTAAGCTTAATACAGCAACACGCTAGTGGCGTCGCGCGCGGATAGTCTACTCGTCATTTTCTGACGTATTTAATTAGACAGAGAGTCCATTTGGGGCGGATGCACAAGGATGTAGCGCGGGCCGGCTCGCGGCCGGCGCCGCGCCGGGTGGCCGGGCTGGGGGACGGCGACTCGCCGCCGACGCCGCTCGACTTATCGTCGAGGGGTGTTTCCCTCGAGAGCATCGGCGCTCTTAAGAGATCGGTGCGGGTGCTTAAGCATATTCCTAAGGGAGCGCGGAGCTTAGCAGCGGAAAAATTGTGCACCGTTATAAGTAGATGTGTTGAGACCAACGATGTGGCAGATTGGTATGCACTACTTACTTTTGCGTATTCGGCTCTCAGGGCGCCGGATCAGCAGAGCAAGGGCAATTTGACCACTAAGGTGAAGGCTAATATAGCAGCGGTTGATGGTTGGTCTAGTTCGGCGGAACTTTTGAGTGTCGGGGAGGCTTCTTTCGCACTGCCTTCTGTCCTAAGGACTATTGAGTCCAAGGTATACGAGGGCGACGTGAGGGGAGCCGTTCGAGTGCTGATGTCGGAGGACTCAGTGGCACCTCAGGGTCCAGACACGCTTGCTTCCTTGCAGGCGAAGCATCCGCCTCCATCTCGTACGTTAACATTCCCTCGGGAGCCGGATCAGTCTTTTCAGGCTTTGTCGGTAGGCATGGACGACGTGGTTCGAGCGCTGGGGACGTTCCATAATGGGTCGGCGGCGGGGTTGGATGGAGTTCGTCCAGCTCATTTGAAAGAGTTAACGTCTACTTCCGCTGGGGACAACGGGCGGCGGTTGCTCGAATCTTTGGTAGTTTTTTGTAATTTTTTGCTTGGAGGGCAAGTACACCGCGAAATTTGTCCATACTTATATGGTGCTTCTCTGTGCGCTTTAATAAAAAAGGAGGGGGGTGTTCGGCCGATTGCGGTGGGTAGCACATTTCGTCGCCTAGTGGCCAAGTTGGGGTGTTATATGGTTAAGGGGCAGATGGCGGAGTATCTTCAGCCTCATCAGCTAGGCTTTGGCACGCAGAGGGGGTGCGAGGCTGCGATTCATGCCACGCGGACTTTTGTCACAGACCCCGGAAATGCAGATTGCGTCGTTTTAAAATTAGATCTCAAGAACGCGTTCAATTCTGTGGAGAGGGATGTTCTGCTGGGCGAAGCCGAAAAACATATCCCTACACTGTACCCTTTTTTGTATCAGGTGTATCAATCTCCTTCTAACCTCGTCTATGGCGATTCCTTAATTTCATCTCAGGTTGGTGCGCAGCAGGGGGATCCACTTGGGCCGCTCGTTTTCAGTCTTGCGATTCAGGAAGTGGTGTCATCTCTGAAATCCCCTCTTAATTTATGGTATTTGGACGATGGCATGTTGGGGGGGGAGCCAGAAGTGGTAAAGCAAGATTTAGCCTTCCTTATTCCTCGTTTGAGGACTATGGGACTGGAGGTTAATGCGGACAAGTGTGAGGTTTACTGTTGCGGCCCAACGTCTTCTATTTCTTTAATTTCTTTGAAGTCCGTGCTTCCTGGTCTCAAGGAGCTTTTTCGCGGCTTGTTTACCCTCTTGGGTTCTCCAGTTTTCCAGGAAGCTATTCCTGGCGCGTTGGAGGGTAGGAGGCGCCTACTTATGCTTGCTCAGGAGCGTCTGAGGGATGTTGGTGCCCATGTTGCTTTGACTCTGCTGCGTATGTGTTTTGCTGTACCCAAAATAACGTATCTGCTGAGAACTACTCCAACTTGGTTGTGTCCGGATGATGTGGATGCGTTCGACTCTGCTTTAAAGGATTCGGCGGAGACCTTATTAAATGTGTCTCTTTCGGATGAGCAGTGGGTTCAGGCGTCCTTGCCCATTCGCTGTGGTGGTTTGGGTTTGCGGCGTGCGGTTGATGTGGGTTTGCCGGCCTTCCTTGCGTCGGCACATGGAGTTGGTTGCCTTGTCTCTAAAATTTTAAATCCTAATGGAGGCATGGTTACCATTCCGTTTGTGGAGGATGCACTGGCGAGGTGGGCGGCTCTCTATCCAGCTGCGTCGCTGCCGGGGAACCCACAAATTCAACGGGAGTGGGATGACGTTGGAGCTAGGGACGCTTTGGCAAGGCTTATGGGGGTTGCTACTGGGGCGGATTTGGCCAGGTTGAAATCGGTATCGAGGGTCGAAGCTGGAGCGTGGTTACAGGCTCTGCCGGCTCCTTATTTGGGAACGCTTCTGGATAGCGACTCATTGCGGGTGGCTGTCGCTCTTCGCTTGGGCTGCGATGTTTGTGTGCCTCATAAATGCATCTGCGGTTCCATGGTGGAGGCGAATGGCCATCACGCGTTAAGTTGCTGTCGCTGTTCGGGACGTTTTCCACGCCACCACGCCCTAAACGATATTGTAAGGAGGGCTTTGATTTCGGCCAACATCCCTTGCACTCTGGAGCCCCCAGGCCTTTATCGCACCGACGGCAAAAGACCGGATGGCTTAACTTTGGTGCCGTGGCAGAAGGGTAAGTGCCTGTTGTGGGACGCTACGTGCGTCAGTACCTACGCCGCCTCGCACCTTAACCGAACAGTTCACAAGGCGGGTGCAGCGGCAGATTTTGCTGCGCTTAAAAAGCGCGCAAAGTATATTGACCTAAGCAATAATTATTATTTTGTACCTCTGGCGTTTGAGGCTTCAGGGTGTTGGGGATCGGATGCTATCGATTTCATTCGGGAAGTGGGACGTAGAATTAGAGAGAGGGGATCGGAGGCTCGCGCGGGTTTGTACCTGGTGCAAAGGTTATCCATCGCCATTCAACGGGGTAACGCGGCGAGTGTGATGGGTACCTTTGCGCCGGGGGCAACTCGGGGGGGCCTCTTTGACTAGCTTAAGTTTAGGCTAAAGTTATTTTTGATTGATTTTTTTTTTGTATTTTATTGTATGTTTTTGACATGAAATAAAGAATACATTATTTTACCTACTAATAAATAAAAATAAGAATATGAAACCCACATATTTTATTAGACAGAGACAGATATATACAGATATATACAGACAGAGACTATCTCGCTCTTATTTCTACTCGCGCCTTTCTGTGCTAAGCCGGCTGATGTCATCTCATCATTGACCCTGCATCCCGTACGGTATGAGGAGTGATCAAGTGAGAGAGTACGCGTGAGCGCGACAATCTTTTCAACTGACTTCTCCATATTTACGCACTTGTCAATCTGATTGCAAGAGTAGGTGATTTTGCTGTGAAAGTTATTTTTTCATTGCATACACCATATGCGGTCACGCTTCTTTCCCACAGGGGTAGGCAGAAACTACTTTGTTTCACTGGCTACGGTCCTAACATACCTACCTCTTTTGTTTTTTGTCATTTCAAAAATGAGTATATTGATATCGATTGAATATTATGGCGACGAACACTGGAATGTTTACCTTATTTGTTGTCCCATGGGGATGTGATGGGGCCAGGGTGTCGACGCATGTCGCATCCCAACCTTAAACTCGGTCTACCCTCCGCGGAATCAAGGACATACCATCCGGTCACTTGCTATCGCATCGATGGCTATTGGCTCTTTAACTGCCGGCACGTTCACAGGTCCGATTCCTAATGTTTTCAATCGATTCTGTTTAACTGAGCTTTGTTAGGCTTGACTGACCCTGTGGATGTGGAGATGGTGCTGAAGACCTGCTTGGAGAAGGACGACTTGCACCGATTCATCAGGAAAATCGTCGGGTTTGGGGTTGCGTTCGCTCCAGGTAATACACATCTTTCAATTCATTTGACAGTCGCAAAAAAAACTTAAGAATCAAAGCTGGTTTTGCATTTGGTGATTTCAGAATTAGTTGTTGGTTTAATTTTTTTAAACAACTAAAAAAAAGGAGTTTTAAATTCCACGTAGTTTCAAGAACAACATTTATTATGAAAAACCGTATTTGTTGTAGTTGTAATATCATTGACCAAAGCAAATATTTAAATTTATTTCATTTCATTTACCTATAACCTTCTTCTGTTTTGTTTCTGATTATGTGTATTTTTTTGCTGCCTTTTTTCCCCACACAAGGTTTTTCTTTCAGTGCACATTTGGAGACCAAGGCGTAAAATACTGAAGCCGGCATTCAGCCCGAAAATAGTCGATAATTTCGTGCCTGTACTGGCGGCGCAAGGCATGAAGCTGGCTAGAAAACTCGGCGAAAAGACAGGTGGAGAAAAATTTCGTCTTTGGCCATTTCTCAACTCGTATACTTTAGACTCAGTCTGTGGTAAGCTTTATATTTTTTTACCCACAAATATTATTTCAAATGCCCTTCGTATAATTTGTGAAGTAATTACTTACATTCTCTAAGGCGTCTCAACAAAGACGAAAGTGTGTATTGTGTTGTTAGGAGTATATACGTATCAATCGGTGCAGTATTTAAAGCAAAAATAACTGATTTACTTTTCAACACCATAATATTGCAATTAGATTAAACTCTTCGAACCGCATTAAATAACTAATTATAAATATTTTTCTCATTAATAAGAGCATATTGCTCTTTATCGGCAAGATAAAAATAAGTTGTGAACGCAAATTGGTCGAGATAGAAAATTTGCTGAACTAGTTCAAATCATAAAATCATCACAAATAAAAAAAATCATTAAAAAGTCGTGACAATAGTCTTGCGGGTTTTAAATACTTTTTCGAGTCGTCTTGCCTACTGATGAAAATACGGATAACACACGTCTTAAATCCAGTTTAGCTGGACATGTTTTGGGCTGATCCGTAGCGTTTCATCTAGCACCTGCGGCAGCTGTTGCCAAATATGCGCTGCACGCCACCGCTTTGTTGGCGCTCAAAGACATGACGAACAAGACTCGATCTTACATGTGACTGTTCTGTATTTTTAATAATCGTAAGCATTAGGGATCACGTCACGTCACTTGTCAATCTTTGGTTGGCAGAAACAACTCTAGGTGTCACCATAAACGCCCAAGATGACGACAAGGTGCCGTTCCTCGTAGAGGTGAACACTCTAATGCACCTGGTCGCCGAGAGGATCATCTGCCTCTGGCTTCAGCCTGACTGGCTGTACAAGTTGTTCCCTCAACACAAAAAACACGAGCGAAGCCAAAAGATCATCCATGGCTTCATTGATGATGTAAGTATACTCGACGTGTGGAAGATATTGTGAGGAACGAATGCAGATGCGGTCGCAGCCTGAAATGTTGTAAGGATCTCTACTAATAATAATAAAACAACGTGTTTTAACAGCTAAAATTTATATCAAATTCTCAAGTTTATTGTCATTTAGAGCTGTAAAAATATCTAACTTCTAAGCCAAAGCAATCAAACGATGCAGCTATTAATGCCGCATATTTTCACAAATTTTCGACACACGCAAGGGAATCCAAACCTTACATCTCACGAACTCAAAATCTTGAAAACTAAGCAACGTGCTGTAACACAAATTAACGAAAAATTGCGAAAATCAAAAATTTCAACTTTTAAAAAGAAATGCTATTGTGGTGGATTTAACAACGTGGATCTCCGCAAAAAAACGTTTGTTTTTAGATTTAGATTATTTTAGTCCTTGAAAGGCAGTTCTCTCTCTCTCTTGGCATTCGATGTTAATTTCGAAAGACCTTGCAAACTTAAAAGCGCCGATTACCCTTTTTCAATTGACATTCTGTCCCGTTAGTTACGAGACGAGACAACTTTGGTAGAGTTTCTCAGGAAAGAAGGCTATACTCGTACTAGAGGCCTGATTTATGCTTAGAATACCCACTATTATGTCTAACTGTAAAGGGTGTTTTTTTTAGAGGTATAGAACTTTAAGTTGGCATTACTGTTCAAGATGGCGACCGATTTAACAGTTGTCAAGTGATTTATTCTCAGTTTGGTTTGACAATTAATCATGAATAGACTCACGCTTGAACAACGCTTGCAAATAGTGCAATTTTATTTCGAAAATAATGGTTCTGTGCGGAATACGTATCGCGAATTTTCATAAGCGAATTTTCTTCAGTGATGAAGCACACTTGTGGTTGAATGACTACGTCAACAAACAAAACTGCCGCATTTGGAGTGAAGCTAATCCTCAAGTGTATGTCGAAACACCGTTACATCCAGAAAAAATGACTGTTTGGTGCGCTTTATGGGCTGGTAGAATCATTGGTCCGTACTACTTCAAAAACGATGATGGCCAGACCGTTACAGTCAATGGTGATCGGTATAGAGCCATGATTACTAACTTTTTCATTCCTGAATTGAACAATCATGATGTCCAGAAGCTGTGGTTCCAATAAGACGGCGCAACATGTCACACAGCTCGTGCCACAATCGATTTATTGAAAGACACGTTTGGTGACCGCCTAATTTCACGTTTTGGACCTGTGAATTGGCCTCCAAGATCTTGAGATTTAACCCCGCTAGACTACTTTCTGTGGGACTATGTAAAGTCATTGGTCTATGCGGATAAGCCACAAACGCTTGACCATTTGGAAGACAACATTCGCAATGTTATTGCCGATATACGGCCACAAATGTTGGAAAAAGTTATCGAAAATTGAACGTCCAGATTAGACTACATCCGAGCCAGCCGTGGCGGTCATATGCCAGAAATCATATTTAAAATGTAATGCCACAAGATTATCTTTCGGATAAATGAAAGTTCTATACCTCTAAAAAAAAACACCCTTTATTTAACAATCTCCAACTTACTGTTTTAGATAGGTACTTCCAATTGTACTGGGTGCCCCAGGAGACGTGGCAACCTGACATAAAATAGTTGATTGCCCCAAAAAGTTTACCGCGATCTACTTTTTTCACCGATTTTATTTTGTTTAGGTAATCGAGAAAAAACGAAAAGAAATAAAAGAGGAGGCATCAGCGCGAACAAAATCTGATCATCATTATGGTGAGTTTTTATGCACTTTACAATATCAAAGACCACATTCTTTGTAAAATCAGACATACTTACTTAAAGATAAAACATCACTTAATAAAAACACATAGTTAAAGATTTAATAAACATTTTAATAAATTTAGACGGAATAAAATAAAAACATACTGGCAGAAAGAGCTACCTATTAAATAGCTACTTACTTTTGAATCATAAATAAGTCGAATTTGTTAAATGATGCTAGGGGAATGATAAATTTAATGTCTAGCTTAAGCTCATCACAACATTTTACAAGCAAACCGTTGCGTTGGGTTGAAACATACATAATGTCGCACATAATTGAACAGTCATCAGCCTAATGTAAAGTACAAGCAAGCTGCATAATTTGTCCTTTAAGACCAGCGACGGTAGATCGTGTCATCATTTTTGCACGGTCCAGCGTGATATTTTATTTTGGACAATGCTCATTCTTTACTCATTTAATATAAGGTATATAAAAATACCCATAGCCTATTTAGTTAATATCTAAGTATATTAAACTCATCAAGACAGTGAACCGGAGACCAAGGTTCTTTCAGTCACATAAACTATGACCATGAAGAGAGGCGCAATCGTCATCAAAATCATTTTTCTCTTAAACATCAAATAGATTTTCTGTTAATAACTAAGATTTCCCTTTCAAATAAATTATCTTACAGATCTGTCAAGTTACTCGACCAAGACGTTTTTGGATCTTCTGATAAACTTTTCCGGGGGAGAGAAAGGTTACAATAACCTGGAGTTAAGAGAGGAGATCCTCACTCTGACCGTAGCGGCTACCGATACGTCGGCTATCGCAGCCGGATACACCTTCAAGATGCTTGCCAAATATCCTGATATCCAAGAGAAAGTGTTGAAAGAGTAAGTGAGCATGTAGGTATCAAGTTGAGGATAGAAAGGAGTAACCCTTTAAGTGAATTTTTCGCGCGCTCGTCTGTAATGAGACTATACCGTGTAACCGTGAGGTGTGCTGTGTAGCCTTAGAGAATATTTCCTTCACAATGAGTGCGGGATGCATCATGATGTTGTAGCAGTTGACAGAAACCTGGCAGCGCTCTCCTTGGCTATTGAGAACTGGCGTAAATCTACGGTTTTGAACATAGGGAGAGCGTCTAAATGACAAACTCAGTCCGATTGTATCGTTTCAATCTCTGTTGATTCATCAAAACTGTAGCATGAAAATTCAAATGAAACGTCTTTTAGTAGGTAAATCACGTCTGTTATTAGGGGATTACAAAGGGGATCAGGGTACTAGTATATCAAAATCTGACATGGAATTCCCTAACTACACTCGCAGATTGGACGAGGTCTTTGGTGACTCAGATCGACACTTGGAGAAGGACGATCTGATGAAGCTCAAGTACCTGGAGCGGGTGATCAAGGAGACGCTGCGGCTGTTCCCCCCGGTGCCTTTCATCATCAGGAGGGTCGACGAAGAAATAGTTTTGCGTAAGGATTTTTAATTTTCTATATGTACTAATTAAGGAATGCCCTTTAAGTAGATACCTACAGGTTAGTTGTACGTGAAGTGGGATGAGCCCGGATAGTACGCGACGGCATAGGAGTTATGTCATCCGCGAGAAGGAACATCTGTTAACCTTTGATTTAAGTAGTTCCTTAAAAAGGATCAGGTAATCGAGCTACAGATTTTTAGAGTGGCTTATTTCAATAATAAATTTTATTCGCCTTTGGTCTAAATCGACCATGAGTGATATTGACAAAGTACTTAAATGTTATTTCGCCTCAGCATCAGGTCGAGCACTCCCCGCGGGGGCGGGGGTTGTGGTACCGATATGGGGGGTCCACCGAAACCCCAAGTACTGGGGCCCCGACGCCGAGCACTTCGACCCCGACCGGTTCCTCCCGGAGCGGTTCAACCTGCAGCATCCCTGTTCCTTCATGCCGTTTAGCAATGGACCGCGAAATTGTCTTGGTGAGTGAATGTTTTATCCAATCCATCATGAGAATCATCCTTACTATAATATTATAAATCGGAAAGTGAGTTTGTTTGTTTGTTCCGTTTTCACGTCGTAACTACTGAACCGATTGCTTTGAAATTTTGCAGACGTAAAGATAGAAATCCGGATTAAATAATAGGGTACTTTTTATCCCGGAAAAAAATGATGTTCCCGAGGGAATATTCGGTTTATACCGCAATATAACTGAATTTCACGCGGGCGAAGCCGCGGGCGGAAAACTAGTTGTACAATATAAGTAAATTCAGATTATTCAAATTACATTTTCCTACTATATTGTTGCCATTTACTACTTAATATTAGACAGGCACTGTTAGGAACAGGATGAAAGATGACAGGAAAAAAGAAAATGCGAACGACTCAGCATAATTCCTGCTTAAGTAGGTATCTCTCTTTTGCTCTCAGGCTACCAATACGCCCTGATGTCAATGAAGTCAGCTTTGTCGTCGGTGCTCCGGAGCTGCCGAGTTGTGCCCGACGGGGACCGGGGCGCTAGTCCTCACATCCGGGTCAAACTGGAGATCATGATGAAGGCAGTCGACGGCTACGAGATAGCGCTAGAGAAGAGAAAGTAACCTCTGCAAATCGTCCGTGTCCCAAAAGCCTTGTAGGATAACCTGTAACCTGTCACTTTCTGACGTCTCTAGTTAGACAGTGACGGGTATATAGGTACTGGTCAGTTAACTAAAGCTGGCACGTAAAACAGACGTATGCATTGCGTTTGTGTAGTGTCTGTGAATTAGCACGCGGCGTGACTTTGCACTGCATACGTATCATGAAAAGTCTGCCCGTTTTGATCAAAATTATTAATTTTAAACATAATGTTCAGCGAAATTGCACAAGTGTGAGTATTGTGAACGTGCCAGCTTTAGTTAACTGACCTGTAGTCTATCTCACGGTCAACTCTACCGCATTCTCTCGTGCTAAGCTCGCTTGGATATGACAATGACATGTAACGTACCTGCCCAGTGCTCGACGCTGGACCAATAATCGACATTTCAATGGTCGTTAAAGTAAAAGCTGGTTGTCGATTGTAGGAATTAAGGTGTTGGATATCGCATAATTTACTTTAACTGCTGCCGTGTCACGACAAAACACTGTAATGGCGGTTACAGTGTTTTGTGGTAACATCAATAAATGAGCTTTTCGGGTCTATATC
>BHDV01003568.1:22072-67406 GCA_005406045.1 Adoxophyes honmai | reverse complement strand
TAAAAATCTGAGTGGGGAAAAATGCGAATGGAACTAATGCTACGCGGAACTGACGAGTTTGGGGAAAAGATCTAATCTCTCCTAAAAATACCTAATTTCGAGCCCTGCTTTCTTTGGAGGGATTGGGTCTATTCTTGTGCCTGAAACTATTTCGTCAGGCATAATAAATTACATTATTCCATGCTCACAGTAACTGTGTCAACTGTGACTTCAATTTAGCGCTCGAACATTTTTGTTTCACCTTCAAACTTTAGACCTTTATTTTAATGATGACAAACGGCCTTCGCGACAGTAATTGCAGTAAAATTTTGTTCTAATGCCAAACTGTTATCTATGATCAATTTTCAGGTATAATTTTTCCCTTGGTTGGATAACATTTTTTGAGACCTAACGTCTATATTATGAAAATTGCAGCTTTTGTTGGATGGAAGTGGTATAGTTATCTAGTGACTGCATCTGGATGCTTGTCTGTCTACATATAGGCAGAACGTATGAAACACTACTAGGTAAATAGACAAAATCATGTCAATTTCACGTGTCGTAGCTACTTCTAGAATATTTCTAGCAGAAACTTCCTTACTTACTTATAAAAGTTGTATGATGCTGGCGTATCTTCAAAAATACACCGTAACCTAGGTACTTCCTCAGTTGCCTCTTATGACATCTCCTGAAAAAAAAGAGGTGTCGTATTTCAAACCGACACCATACGAAAAATATATCTACTGTAACCTTCCTTCTTTCTCCTCTTTTCTCCTTTCTATTCCTTAGTCGCCTCACACGAGATATTCACGACCCAATGGCAAGATAGCTTGCGAGAATCAGGGATAGGTATGTCGGTGCAGTTCTTTATATTGTAGATTATAGGCGGCAGGCTGGACTAATATCTAACTTTACCCTAAAGTTGAAAATTATCGGATAACTCACGTTTAATAAATCGAGTTTAGCTCGAGATGTTTCGGGCTAATTCGTAGCCCTTCATCTAGGAGCTGCGGCGGCTGCTGCTGACAAACGCGCACTGCGCGCCTCCGCTCTCTTCGCGTGACTGCTCGTGCTCGACGAAACTAACACTGGCACACGACTACCCTCGTCGTAAGAGAGCGGAGGCGCGTAGTGCGCGTTTGGCAGCAGAAGCCGCCGCCGCGGCTCCTAGATGAAGGGCTACGAATTAGCCCGAAACATGTCGAGCTAAACTCGATTTATTAAACGTGAGTTATCCGATAATTTTTAAGAGGAGTGAGTCTCACGGTAGTTTAATGTTAAATGTTACCCTAAAGTTGTTAAACGTTGGCTCGAAAAGTAAATAACACCATAGATTTGTTATCTATGTAATGTTTCATGTGCAGAGCTGAGTCTTCGCTTTAAGGAATACAGGCGTGGTGTTATGGGTATTATAAAGTTCGTTAAGACTAATTTTTCTTCAGCATCTCAGTAGTCTAGAATAAACCATGTTTTTGTCGTATTTTTTAAGATGTCACGAAACGAAAGAGGACACGAGACCGGGACTGAAAGAAGAGGGAAGCGGTTTTATGTAAAAGGATCATCAAAATTTATATTCTAAAAATAATAGTCGAATCGTATTATTTTTAACAAAAACAGCTGCAAAAGTAACCATTTCGTTGTAATCTCCACATATTTGCTAACCGTAAGGACATTAGTAAGTCGGTAACCTTACGGAAAGCAAACACAGTCACCTATGGACTTCAACCATACCTGACATTTTGCAGTTGCGTTGTTGACCAGACTTAAGGTGTAACATATGCCTCATGTGACAATTGTATCGGCTGCCTTAGCTTCCACGCTGGAACATACCTACTGCTTGCGAAAGGATAGTACCTACCCTACTCGAAGTTCTACCCGCCCCCCGCAAAAAATCAAAGTTCACGTAAAGTACAAGTTTAATCTAAGGAACAAAACATTGGCATTTAGATTAACAGGATTCGCTGTTCTGCATTGGGCGAAGGTTTTTTGTACTTCCGACCCCTGATCGGTAACGGAGCGCAGACACGCCGTATTTTTAGGATGAGTCGCGCGCGTAACACGCAACCTGCTTGTTGCAAAATTAGGTTACAACAATTACATTAACTACTTCAGGAAGTTCAGAGTTCAATCTAAGTTTAAAGTATTATAATCGTGGAGGGCGTTGCTACGTTTCTGTTAGCCGGCAATCTAATTTTGACTGCGGGATTAGTCTATTAAATTAAGCAAACTTTTGGCTAAGGGTACACAGTTACGATTCAGCTCTGTCACGAACCGCTTTAAATAACAACATGAACGAAATCAATTTTAATTTAACACAGCATTAAAAATAGCATTGCAAACCCATCAAATTTTATGCCAGCATTTACTGCAATAAACTGCAGAGTTATTATGTCATTTTGCAAAAAGGTCACGCCAATGCGTGCTCTCTGGTATTCAATGTTTATAAATTTATACACGATGGTACTCTCTTGTTAATTGTCAACCGCAATAAAAAGTCATTTGATTACTAAATGCAATTTCGTGGTTCGGCTTTTTGAGGGACGGCGGGCGTGTCACGAATTGCTGGGTTATAAATCACTTGGGGTTACCTCAGTTTGAAGCTTGTATAAGCGAGAGGCGAGACAGTGCCGGGCGGGCGGGCGGCCGGGACAGTCGCAGCCCCGAGCCCGCGTGGCCTAACGTGTCTCAACTTTCGCGATGAGCTCCGATACGGCCGGCGCGATAAGCTGACATGCGAGCGTTCATATCGTATGCGTACACGTGTTCAGCTGTCATATTTATTCCACGAATGTAAAGTTTGATGGAGCATGAAGAAACGGAATTGGTGATGAGGACAAGGTTAGATCTGTTTGTGTAATAACTTTGGCTTGATGATATGATTGTGCTGCCTCAGCTGGTTAATATTTGCTTAAAATAATGCCGAAAGTTTCGAGCCGTGGCGTGTTAGCGGGTGACCGAGATCGTTAAGTTTTGAACATGCCATTTATTTGAGAAGTTTGATATATGTTTTTGTAATGTATTGTGACTTTTATGAAGCCTACATTTTCAGGAGAGCAAGGAGTCATGGATGAAGTGTTTGACAGTGACGAGCCATTCATTTATCGGCTCAACGATAATGGTACGGGGCCCAGTTTGCTTATCAAAGTAAGTATGAACATGTTTTTTATCCAGAGCATCGTATGTCGGCCGTATACTTCCAAACCACACTAGTCTTGTTCAACAACAAACACAACACAATTGCTTGTCGCCAAGATATGCTACCTCGCCCCCGCCGCCTCATGCCCATGGACGGTCGCGTGTAAGATTGTCGGCCAGTAATCGGTGTGTAGTAGGTATTTACTCGACAGTCTACATGTATGTATGTATGTGTATGTATGTCCTTTCACCCTTCCTATGTTATACTCCTATGTGACAATTCCTATGTTATATTGACCCACTCTGTATTGGATTTGCTTAGGTGTGCAGCGAGCGAGGATGGCGGGTGTACCAGGGCTACAGCGGGTACGAGGAGAGATGGAACCTCTGGTGGAGGACCAGCGCTTTCCCTGCCGCTTGTTATAAGACCCTCGGAGATTGGCAGGTCTCTTGTGTTACTTACTTACAGCATTGAGTCTACGACTAGTGTTGGTAAAAATTCGAAAGGTACTGATATTTACGGGACTTCGAACTTAGCTTTTACTTCATTGAGTCATAAGTTCAGTCCCTTAGTTTCTTCTAGTCTTTTTTACTCTAAATTATAACAAAACGATTATTAAATTACTGAGAAAATATTGAAATAAACAACTTTTGGAAAGGCCTTCAACGACAAAAAAAATACAGTCGCACATTTTGAAGTCAAAATATTTCGAGTCTTTATTTAGGACTTCAGACTTGTACAAAAAACACAAGTCTGTCTTGAAGGTTAAAGTCTTAATCACCTTGAAAAAAACTCATGTTTTGTTCAATTACTTTTCAACTCTAGGTATTCGAAACAATAACTAAGACTTGTCTTAGGGAGACGGATGACGTGAGTCTTCGTTGTCATTTTTTGTTTGAAAAACAACAGAAAAAACGCGTAAATAATATTTTTGAATAGTCTAACTAACATACCTACTAAATAGTTTTTTAGACCGTTACTCTTGTTGCTCGGCAAATTTACGACCCTCTGTGATAGCGTTGTTGGTGGAGAACTTAGTTTTGAAGCTAATTGGATCCCGTTCAGTCAAAATTTATGGTTATTTCGTTGGTTTGTTTTGACTCCGGGAGACTGAATGTGCCAATATTACTTCGGTGTTTTCAAAACCAAATTGTTTAATACCTTTTTATTCAAATTTGTCGATTTCATGTTTTAGAATCGATTTGAAAGATAAAAAACTTTATATTGCTTTCCTGTATTTCATACAAACTGAACCCGAAGCAAAACGTTCGCGAAACAAGCCTATTATTTGTTCTTGAAACTGACCTGAGATTGAAGACTATCTGATGACAAGCATGTCATCTACTTAGTCTAGCTTTGAAGATTCCTATTGAGAACCAACTCGTTTGAATAAACTCGTATAAAAGAAAACCCAACTTGCATACGTCTAGTACCGTCCTTGTCACGCCGCCGTGTGCTCGGATCCCAATAAAAATGTTGGTGTGGTTTACGATTACAGTTTATGAACCACATACCGAAAGGCGGATCGATATGCCGGAAAGACAGTCTGTCCCGGCTTCTGCGGTGCATGAGACGCATCTACGGATCCATCTACGACTTCAGGTAATTCAAATTAAATCCAATACCTTTGTACTTCCCGTGTGGTGACAGGTTTTGAATTACTCCTCTCTATTTTTTCTGCGGGCGTTGTAAGACTAAGGCCCGCCGGACGTTAGGCAATCCTGGCTGCGCAGCCAGGCTGGGGCTGTGAAACATAATGATGATGGATAGGAACCCGCACACTATGAAGCCACGAGCTGTTTTTATGTTTTACTAGTAGCCAGTCTGGCTGTAAGTCAGGATGCCTAGTGCGAGGGACTAAGGATGTTGAAGCGCGAGCAGAACAGTGGAGAGGCCGTGTGTTTGGCAACACCCTATGCAGCTAGGATCTAGCCCGAAACATGTCGAGTTAACTTTACATAAGACGCGAGTGTTTCTATTTATTTTACCATGGCGCGACTTACGAGGCGAGTCTGTGGGTATTTTGAGTTCAGAGCTATTTTGAGAGTAGAATATAGATAGCTAAGTAGATTAAGTTGAATAAATAATGAATACAGATGGATTGTTTCTAAACATAGCTGCATAAAATGTAGACGCCCTCAAAACAAATCGCACGTAAGCGGATACATTTCGTAAAAAAATAAGCAAACAAATCCTTGAAAAGACATGGCAAAACGTTGAACATCAATCGTTTGTACAATTTGAAGCGATTAAAAGAGGCAAAAACAATAGCTTCGGGACACGCAACTGAATGGTATCAGATTCTGCGAGTTGTTTTTTTCGACGTTCTCTTGAATGAACGAAAACAAAATGTTTTTACAATAATCAAGCGACTGTTGTTTGTTTTTTTTTTTGTCCCTAGCTTAGACTCAGATTCTCACTTAAAAAATGGGAAATCTACGAGATTGTATTGTAAACCCGACTTAAAAAAAATCGATTAAAATAAAATACCAAAAATAGACTTAGCGTGCTAGCGGCTATGCCAGGTTCAAAAGTGTAAAGCATTTGCTATCTCTTTCGAACGAGGCTGATTAGAGTGAGACTCCCGGAGATAAAACTTATCGTGTTACTGTTGCAGAGGTAGGTACCGTGCATACGTGTAGGAGGATCAGTAGCATGTGTTTGAAATGAACCAATAAGCAGTTATAGAATTACTAAATTTACATGTCGTGACTGCAATGAAGTACATAATTCTATTGGATCATTTCAAACACATCCCTTGCAACGCATCTTCCCAAGACGGTGTTGAACACGCAGCCTAATAAGGGATACCATTAATTTTTATCACCTACCCTTAGTGCGTCCTTTACATTACAACCCAGCAATAAAATAGCTGATGACACTGCCGGTGTGCTTATAACTCCATTTTTCAACAATATCTTTTGTCATTAAAGGTTCTAAATGAATATGAAATTGAAATAAATCTATTTTTAAGGAGTTGTGAATCGTTGCGTGTCTAATCCAGACAGAGGGTGCATTTTAAGTTACCATTTCGTTTCGATTTCTGTTTTTCCGTCTTTCACTGAGTTCCAAAGCATTAGCTTGTTTTGATCAGAAACGGCAAGTTGTATTATTCGTACGATTTGGGCATTTCAAAAACTATTCACCTTTTTCATTTCTCTAGCAGACTTATCACCATCATATTCTATATCGGACTCTTCAACAGCACCTTTTCTAGCAGACTCATCCCCATTGTCTTCTCTAGCAGACTCATCATCACTTCACCATTGTCTTTTATAGAAGTTCATCACCACCATCTTCTCTAGCAGACTTATCAAACCTACCTACTGGTTGTACTTTGTAGTATTTGGACTCAAATGAACGAAGAGGTTCAACATAAGAGCATACTACATTGAACCATGACTCGTGACACGTGGCTCATTGTACAGAAAAGGCAAACGTCACCGAATTGAATAAACCCGCGCGTTGCGTGCACCGAAGCATTACCGGTAATGCCGTGTGACTTTATTTTTATACCGATACACAAAGTTCGAGTCTGCAGTGACTATCATTTACTTTTATATTAAGGGCATAAAAAAAGTTGGGAATTATTGTGTTCTGTTACGACTTGTTTTGATTTGTTCATGTGAAAAGTAACGTACCGTAATACTGGGTAACTATAGTACACGACTATTGACTGTAGTCCCAATCCTAGTTCCGGTAATGTCTTTTATAAAAGGAGCATTCGTATATTGAGCTTCGAACAAAATGTAACGGGTACATTGATTCCTGACCATGTAACATATTTACAGTATATACACAAAGTTGGGTGTTCTCATTTGAATTTGAACTCTAGTAAAGTTGAATTGAAATTTGAATATATACTGAGTTATTTTGGGCGTAAGGTTCAAGGTTGTTCTGAAAATAGAAATCGGTACGCAAATAATATCGTGCCGATTTTTAATGTATATTGATCATCTAATGTATCTTTAATATTCTACGGGGTGTAAAGTAAAATAAAGGGGATGATTCACAGGGATATACGTAGTTCTAAAAATGACTATTTCCATGATAAAAACGATAACTATTTTATGCTTTGCAGTCAACTCTATAAGGATTTTAGGTTTTAATAAACAAATCAAAGAGGCATTGTATTGTATTGTATGACTCTTTATTGCACATAAAACAATTACATAGAATAACATAACAGAACAACAGTGTAACTTACGTACAAAGGCGAACTTATCCCCGAGGGGATCTCTACCAGTTAACCTTCGGGCGATTGACAGGAAAATTGGAACGAGCAGACATACAAACAAAATAAGAGAACAAAAAAAGGAGGTAAAACCTAAAACTACTTAATATGTCAGACAATTATACATAAATAAATCTCATACATAAACAATACATCCTAATACAAACAAATAACTATCACTATTATAAACTAATACATAACATTCCATATTATAGGCATAATAGTGCCAGGTTGCCCGCCTGTCGCCTAAGGCGCAGCGCAGACGACAGACTTTTGCGCGATCGAGTCTGCGGAGCAATAAAATTTCTGAATGGCGCGCTGACAGTTTCCATTCAGAGTTTTTATTGCTCCGCAGACTCGATCGCACAAAAGTCTGTCGTCTGCGCTGCCCCTACAACATCCACGGAGGAAATGGAGAAGTGATATATTCTATCCCGACACCACACAGGCATCCGCATATGGTAGGTATTGTTGGTAGTATAGCGTATATTTGTTGATATCAATAAAAAAACAAAAAGTAACATCCTATTATCCTACTTAATATTATAAATGTGAAAGTTTGTGAGTATGTTTGGATGTTTGGATGTGTGTTACTCTTTAACGCAAAAACTACTGAATGGATTTTAATGAAACTTTACAGTAATGTAGCCTGTACATCAGAATAGCACATAGGGTACAATTTATAAAGATTTTGTTTGAATTTTCCAAAATATGACGATAAGAAAAATAGGATGCCGCAATTTTCAACGCAAAAAGCTATAAATTGGCATGCGGGCTATAAGTGACTAACAACATCTCTTCTGTGTTACCCCGAATTTAACGCGAGCGTAGCCGCGGACAAAAGCTAGTATAATATAATATATGCTCGCATAGCCCTAAATAAAGCGACGACCATACATCGTTCGGGCTGAGTAGCACAGCGTTTAGGAGCATGGGTTGTCACACGGCAACAAAGGGAAAGACTCCAATAGAGAGATCTCTCTCCAGGCAGATGTTATGCCTGGGGACCGAAGTCCGAAGAGAGGAAGTTGGAATTTGTATTTATGCAACCGATCGTCGAAACTCCGTAAGTGGGATGTAGGATTGTTATTGAAATGCCATAGACGATCGTAGTTCGGCCATTCGACGGTAGGTGGCGCTGTGGCGCTTCACCATGTAAATGTAGTCAGCCGTTCGACGATAGGTGGCGCTAGGGCGCTACAGGCGCTTTACATGTGCCGACGCAGCACGACGTGACCATGCAACGACGCCACCAACAACTGGTAGTGAAGGGCCGGGCTTTATAATGGAGGAGTCCCGAGGGACGAATCGCTTTTGGCTCTAGCATCAAGCCGGAGTCTCCAATAACCTCTATTTTTAGTCGTAGTGACTCTGGCCTGTAGCATCGACCCGCATTAAAAATCTACATCGGTTTCAATTTGACTGTTGGAACCTAATCTCGCTTTGAAATTGAAACATTTGGTATCACGTAACGTCATGGCAAACGAAGCCTAGACCCATTTTGAACTTTGTCATTTAAACCAAATTGAACGAATGATTTACTAATAATTGGTTTTGGGTAAGCTTTAGAAATGCTCTCGCAATCGAAATCCAGTTTTTTATACGAATATTCTTTACCACGACGCTTGATATCTAGATCGCTTTCCCCCGTGAAACCGATGTTGATTTTTAGTGCGTTAGACAATAGCCCTGCCGGAGTTACATCTAGTTAAAGTCGTAACTTTGTAGTTTTAAATTAAAGTTTAAATTTTAATCTGGGTTTCTCTCAACTCCCCGACTCTACCTATATTTCTCATGAAATCTAAGTGGTTTAAACTTGACATTCCAGCCCGCCGTGCTTTCACCTCCCCCTGGAGTATGCGAAGCTGGTGTCAGAATGCTCGCGGCTGCGGCGCGGCGACGACGGCGGCGCGAGCGCGGTGTGGATCCACAAGCCCGTGGCGCAGAGCCAGGGTCGCGGGATCTTTCTGTTTCGGGTACATTTCCCTCACAGACACTTTTGGTCTCTTCAGGGCTTCTTTTTATTAAAATAGCTTGCGCAAAAAGTGTTAGTTACACCTAAAAACGGTTTTAAACAAAGGCTTAATGTTCTGTCTAAGATTACATTTGAATTTCCTGTTAACTAGTTTGGACCGATTTTTAAGCGGCTTTTATTTTTCGAATGCATGTTTATTGGTGTAGTTTTTATAAACATTGAAGTTTTAAGTTAGTAAATAATTTATTATTCATTATTGGCTGATCACCTTTGACAAAATTTTAATGTTATGCTGTGTATGTTAAATGTTAAGTTTGATGCGTAATTAGCATTTTGTTTGCAAACTAGCATTAATGACAGACTACACAAAAATAGATTCGGCGTTACACGTCAGGTAAAATTCACAGCCAGTTCCAGCTCTTCGATTCAGGATTATGGCTTCTGTTTTTTTTCCCTTAACTTTGTCACCCCTCGCGATTCCCTTGCATGGGTTTCACAACTCCCAAAGGTTTTAAAGGACTAGTCGATAATTCAGCAATTGACGTTCATCCTGTTTCTTCTGGAGTTTCAGAGCGTATGCGAGATGCGGTGCGGCAGCGCGGCGGTGGTGCAGCGGTACATCGAGCGGCCGCTGCTCATCGCCGGCTATAAGTTCGACCTGCGCCTCTACGTCTGCGTGGCTGGCTACAGACCGCTCACAGCTTACATGTATGCCGAGGGTCTGGCAAGATTCGGTGAGATTGGTAATTAGGGATTGCAATCCGGTATCATTTTCAATCCGGCCGGATTTCACCGGATAGACGCCAATCCGGCCGGATCCGGACGGATTGTTAAGTTACTTAGGGCCTAGTATTTAGTGATTTTTAGTTTTGATAATACTTAATACATAAAGAAAAGTAAAATTGTGTATTAAAGAAAATAAAATAATATTCATTAATTACACTTTTCCGTCACCGGATCCGGCACTGACTCACCGGATCCGGTAGGTCCAAAAACACGCCGGATCCGCCGGATTACCGGATCCGCCGGACCGGATTGCAATCCCTATTGGTAATATCTATAACCTCTAAACAGTCTATACAGCTGCTAAATGTTCGGCTTCTTGTAAAAATTAAGCGCGGATAAAAATTTCGACAGCGCAACGTTGTTTCTCTAATACGATATTACTTTTATTTGTCCCGATGTTAGTTTTCCTGTAATTAAATTTGGCAAGTTAAATTCAATACACTTATCCCCATTTAAAAATTAAGCTGAATTTTTAGTCGGAAGAAAATACAATAATATCTGGTGCTTAGGTGGCCTAGTCAGGTCAGGACCGTCTCGTCGGGAGGAAACTCTTCAATGCTTGTTCCAATTGATTTGAGATTTCGTACACTTTACATATCTGGAATGTATGGTTATGAAATGCTGTCAGCAAAAAGGCATAATTTACTGAAAATTAAAATCGTGTCGGTTAGGTGACAAGTATTACCAGTAGATCGCTGCTGTACATTTGCCATTGTAGGTATTTTAATGATGTATTATCATAAATGGTAAAAATCATTGGAATATCAAGCTGATGATTCGTCTATATGTTTCAGGTACTGACAAATACACTCTGTCAGACATACACAACCCGTACAGGCATCTGACAAACTCATCGCTGAACAAAACTGGGCCACGCTATGCAGAATGCAAGGACAGAATAGGCAGCGGTAAGCAAACATCAGATCTCTTTGTTTTTGCAGAAGCCATCGACTTCCTCATAATGGTCTCTCATGCATAAGACCGTCGTTCCGAGTCCTGGTTGAGCTTCCATGAGGTCCTTGTAGTCTATGTTCTGAAGTATATTTTTTGGTCAACCTACAAACTTTATTACTGCGCGCAAAATATGACCGCCAGTGTAATCTTCGTTCAATCAAGTCGTCCACTTAAATTACAATTTACAAGTTCTTGGTAAACAGCGCTGGTCTTTCACTGATCTAGATATAATGGAAATATTGCAGGCTGCAAATGGACCCTGAAGCAAGTCCGGCGAGCGCTGGTGGGCCGCTGGGAGGCGACGGAGTGGCTCGCGTGGCAGCGGATCCGCGCGCTCGTGACCCTCACGCTGCTGGCGCAGGCCACGGGCACGCCGCCCGCGAGGAACTGTTTCGAGTTCTACGGGTTTGACGTGCTGCTGGACGATGCGCTGAAACCCTGGCTGCTTGAGGTAGAGATCTTTGTTCCAGCACACTCCCTTTTTGGGTGAGGCTAATCCTAATCAGCACCAGAACATAGGTTGTGATAGATTTCTCCCCAAGGTCCTTAGCTCATTGGGCCCTGAAATTGGTCCACCGAGCTAACCGGGCACTAAAAGGCGACTGAGTGGCTCGCATGGCAGCGGATCCGCGCTCTCGTGACCCTCACGCTGCTGGCGCAGGCCACGGGCACGCCGCCCGCGAGGAACGGCTTCGAGTTCTACGGGTTTGACGTGCTGCTGGACGATGCGCTGAAACCCTGGCTGCTTGAGGTAGAGGTCTTACAGGCTTTCTTCTTCGTTCCAACACACTCCTACTTTAGGTGGGGCCAGTTCTAATCAGCGTCAGAACATGGGTTGATAGATTTCTCAGTTCCATCGGCTTCGTTAATACATTTAAAGGAGGGTAGTCTGAACCCCCTGGCTAGCTCGATGGGCCCTGAAGTGGGTTCACCGAGCTAATCGGATGCTAGGAAGCGACAGATGGCCCGCGTGGCAGCGGCATGCTTTAGTAACCTCGTTTAATATCCTCGTTGCTTGAAGAAGTTTAATGATCTTATTGGTTACCTATTTTTCGCCTCTGTCCTGGCATATTGCCACTTTCGGTGGGTTTGCTCTACAAGTCAAACGACGCTAGGACAGGCAGCTGATGTTCCGTAGTAATTAAATTGTCACAGCTGCAATTTCCATAACCGGAGAAGCAGGATTACTATTCTGACACGAAGACCTTATAGCTTAACCTTTACTCCTTGACTCTCAGGTGAACCTATCCCCCGCGTTGGCGGCTGACTGCGAGGCCGATGTGACGGTCAAGCGGCCGATGCTGCACGAGCTGTTCGACCTGCTCGGGCTGCCGATGCGGCACACGGGGCTGGCGCTGCTGCAGGGGCCCCCGACGCCGCTGCAGAACAGGTAAGCTCATCATCATCAAAACCATAGACCTTGACTCTCAGGTGAACCTATCCCCCGCGTTGGCGGCTGACTGCGAGGCCGACGTGACGGTCAAGCGGCCGATGCTGCACGAGCTGTTCGACCTGCTCGGGCTGCCGATGCGGCACACGGGGCTGGCGCTGCAGCAGGGGCCCCCGACGCCGCTGCAGAACAGGTAAGGTCATCATCATCAAAACCATGGACCTTAACTCTCAGGTGAACTTATCCCCCGCACTGGCGGCTGACTGCGAGGCCGACGTGACGGTCAAGCGGCCGATGCTGCACGAGCTGTTCGACCTGCTCGGGCTGCCGATGCGGCACACGGGGCTGGCGTTGCTACAGGGGCCTCCCACGCCGCTGCAGAACAGGTAAGCTCATCATCATCAAAACCATAGACCTTAACTCTCAGGTGAACTTATCCCCCGCGTTGGCGGCTGACTGCGAGGCTGACGTGACGGTCAAGCGGCCGATGCTGCACGAGCTGTTCGACCTGCTCGGGCTGCTGATGCGGCACACGGGACTGGCGCTCCTGCAGCCGCTGCAGAGAACAGGTAGGGTTGTAATACTAGCGCGATACTCTTACGCGTATAATAACAATATTTAAACTGCAGTATTCAAAACTGTATTCAACCAAACAGGTTCTCCAGAGCACTTTTGGACGTCTTTTTTGAATATAAATTCACTCCATAAAGATAAAAAAAACACTATACAAACCCATATGTTTATATGTATGCATACATATGTCACGCCTGTATTCCCAAATGGGGTAGAAATAGTACACGAAGCGGTTTCTAGTCAAAACCATGACTATTTCTCAATTCGTGGCCACTTCTAGCGTATTTTAGTTTTTAAGATAGCAGGTATGATAGTGACTGGTTGCTAGTTTTCACCTAAATTAAACCTACACCTATGTCCTCAGTCGCCTCTTACAACATCCACGGACGACATGCCTCTGTGGGTTTCGGATAGCACCACTCCATTTCAAAAGGTTTACCTTTTTTTTGCCTCATAGATGCCTATCATGGTTAATTGTTTATTGTGGGTTCCTAGTGGTTCAGAAGACGAGAACGGCGGGCAGCGCGCGCAGCGGCCGCGCCCGCCCGCGTCGGCCTTCCGCCGCGGCACCACGTGGCGGCGCCGGCGCACCATGCCCATCCACTGCGTGACGCTCGTGCCGCCATCTGTTGACAAGGACACGGTAACTAGTAACACGTTCGAAGTCAGAATGCATGTGATGAAAGACGTGTATAGTAGTCGGCCACAAAGATGCATATCGGCATTATATGCTGTAGATGTAGAGTATAGAGCGCTGTTTCTAAATTACGTTACCTACGCCAACATTCTCAAGACCAATGTGCAAACTTTGTGGCCAGGTACTATACTGCCAGGTTTCTTCATTGGCCATCATAATGCTGGAACTGCTGACTGCTCTCTTTAGACTTCTTCCGTGGAAATCGTAAAGACGATTAATGAAAATATATATATTTAGTAGGTATGTTTTAGGCGACAGGCTAGCAACCTGTCGCTGATATAAATCTTTATCTTAAGAAAGTGGCAACTAATCTTGAAATAGTCATCATTTTTTGTATGCTCTGCTCACCCCATTTGGGAATACATGCGTGAATGTTGAACAAACCAACTTTGGATAGACGCTATTCGAACTTAAACACACGAAGTAGGTATAGTTATTAGTTTAGCATGCGATTCGGATTCGTGTTCAGCCAATTATTTTTATGGGACCTTTTGCATTTCGCAGGATTCGAACGAGAAAGGAAAAGACGAGAGCTGCAGTGGGAGTTCCAGCAATTCTGTTTCTTCTCAAGCAAGTCCGGAAGAGCCGGAAACTCAGGTTAGTAAATATACAATCATGCTCATCAACGTCATAACATTAACAATATAGTTCTCTCATATCATAACTTTACGACCGACGTCCTAGTGCCATCTATCGGAACGTAACGAAACTATTTGTTGCCTCCCGAATCTGCAGGAGTGCATTGTTACGTCATCTGCTTTCGACCAATGAAACCACGCCAACGCTTTCCGCGATGCGTAAACAAACTTGTAGATGTCGCTTTAAACAAAAATGCGATACCTATTTTCCAAAAATTATTGTAGGTAAAAAATATCTTGACATCTTGCTACGCAGCAGATCTGCTCCATTTTAAGGATATCTTTTTTTATTTTATTTTAATCACCATAATTTGTAGATATTGAAACAGAAGAGGCTCGAATGCAGTTTATTTTTCCTTTCCCGCATACGAGGGGTTAAACAAACAGTTTTTACACTTCTGACTTATTTTTAATAACATGTTTTGTTCAGAGTTTTATACTTAAACCTGTCAATTTACAATTACAGTACTGTCAGTACCTGGAAGATTATGGATAATTAAGTAGAGGATAATAGTAAAAGGAAACATTTTCTCAGGCAATCCAGAGACCAGCGGCAACTGTGCCGATAGTGGATGTTTCCGAAGTATACGGCTATGACTATGAACCACTATGCGCACGGAAGCTTGTTGGTTACTTTTTAACCGACTTCAAAAAGAGGAGGTTCTCAATTCGACCTAATTTTTTTTTTTTTTTTTTTGTGTGTATGTTACTCGATAGCTCGGAGACCCGTGGACCGATTTTCAAAATTTTTTTTTTAATCGATAGGGTATAACTCGAAATTGGTCCCATTGGCACGACACCAGGATCTGATGATGGAATCTTGGAGATTCGAGGGAACTCTTCAAATTTTATATGGAGATGTACGGCGTTTTCGGTAATTTGTTGATGAAGTCAAGATTTTACATTCAGTAAACAGAATCTTTTCAAAATATTGCTAATTTGAAGTCGGTTTTTTTTTGTTTAAAATTATTGTTTTACTTATTTATTTTTTTAGTTTTGTTTCACTTACATTTATTTTTATTGTTTCTTCCTATCAAGACTAGACTGATTATAATTATAAATGCAAAGCAATCATCAGCACTAGTTTAGTAGTTTTTTATATTACGCCAAGTAGATTAATTATTTATTGAAGATTAAAAATGACAGAAAAATGTGTAGTCCGTCAATTACTTAGATAAAAAAACTGTACAAGTATTCTTTCTTTTGACAAACAGAAAATGAAGTGAACATCAAGTAGCAATTTTTATCAGAGAGGAATCACTTAGTTTCTCATTCTTCAAGTTTGATGATTGGAATGGAATGATACATTTTCAAACCCAGTCGACATTCTATAACCACTAACAAGTCGTACACGGACGCAGATTGTGTGTTCTTTCTCCCACTGTTAAGCGTTCTAAACCACAGACAACAAAAATAAACCACTAGAATTAAATTACATGAACTTTCTTAATTTTCAAGACGGTTACTAAACTCCATGTAATGAATTGGCCAGACACCTACAGTTGCGGCCCCGCCGTTAGCGGAGGTAGCGGACGAGTCGTGGCGCGGCGGCGCGGCGACCGCGGCGAGCCGCCGGCGCATGATCAACGCGTGCTCGTGGGGCAACGGCGTGCGCTGGGAGCGGGCGCCGGGCCGCGTGGGACAGTGGGTGCGAATTTATCCGCACACGCTCCCTAACAACAACGAGGTGAGGTGGTCCGCAAAATAGAAACTTCTTCATTTTGCTACTTATCAAGAACCAGCTTACACCGATGTAGGTTAATGTCCCTTTGCGCTAATCCTATACCTACTATCATTTAACGCAGTAATGCCAACTTAAAGTCGACAATTTGTGTAATTAACTAGGAATTTAAATTGGTTTTGAGATGCCGCGAGTAGGCTTAAAAGATACTCTTGTACGAAGCTTCTTTACGAAGCAAGTTTGTCTAATCCACCGTTACGTTTCCAAATTCTGAACCGTGATGTGAGAGGCTGAACGGAGGCATAAAATATCTATATTAGAGCGTTGGACTCGCGTTGACACGTAAAGCAACAACAAACGCTTCCATTATTTTATTTCAGTGCGAACGACAACCCAATCTTTGCACTTGGACAATCCCACCCCATCACTCATTATAATAAAATAATTTATTTTTAGATTCAAATCGAAGACGTACGAGACAGCGTAGCTCAAGTGTCAAAGTTTGTTCGTGCCGCGCGAGAGGTCGCGCGCGAGAACGCTAAGGACGCGCGTGCACCGCGCGACGCCTCGCGCGACGCGGACTTCGAGGCCACACTCCGTAAGAAGATGGCCTGTGGACCACATTTTGAGGTGTGGCTGCCACCCGTATGACGATGTGTTCAGTATAATGTTAAGTTATAGTTTTAGTTTATTTAACTTATAAATTAAAATAAATGCTTGCTCAAAATATTTTTTCGTGTGTTTTTGCTACCGCTCCCCTCTTTGTGTAAATAGCTTCTAATTTCTTGGACAGTCATTATGAAGATGGTACGTGTTGACTAAGAAATTATACGTATGTCGCGCAAACCTGACAAAGCTTGGAGCTAAGAACAAGCGACAAATCTTCAATTATATCGGCTAAAACACAAACTTTATAATAATATGTCATTGAAAATTGTCAAGTTGGTGAAATAGGACTTAGATGGGGTCCTGGTAAATGGTCTACGAAAAGGGATATTAGGTACTGTAATGACAGCGAGCACTCTGTCGATTGACATTACTTGATTGTCTAGACAAAGCCATCATATTCCCGGTTTCCCCTGGTGCCATTGATAGGACAAATGAATGGGATCTCGAGGGATACATTCAGTTCAATTCAAGTTGTCTTGAAGTCACTGCATAAAATGTAAGAAAATATTGAGACCACCAAATAAATCCATAAGTTGGACAAAACGGCTGTATTTCAGCTGGTAATGTTACTAGCTCTACCTATTATTATTCTTAAATGATATTTAAATCAGTTGAGGTACTTACTATCAGATTTAGTTTATTTTTTATTCAGCGACTTAAATGACTTAATAAAAACTTAAGTATTAAAAAGTTTTTAAATAATTCGCTTTCTAATTTACACATTCGCGTTTTGTTAAAACTGCCGACAATACGACTAAAATAAAATACTTACATATACATATTCTTACGCCTGTATTCCCAAGAGGGGTAGGCAGAGCACATGAATTCTAAAATCCAGTGCCACGTTTAGCAATTTCAGGGTAACCAGATGGTTAAACGTGATATTGCAGTGACAGGTTGCTAGCCCATCGCCCACAATACACTAACCCTTTCCCAGAGTCGACTCTTACGACACCCACGGGAAGAAAGGGGGAGGTGCTATTCTAACCCGGCACCACACGGGAAGAATAAATAAAATACTTATACCACGTTATTAAAATTGTGCAGCGTTATTGCACTGTGGTTCATAGTCGACTCGCCTTGGGCAACAAGTTACATGTCATTTGCGAGTATAAACCTTCTCAGTGGGGCGGCTGCTTTTACAGATCATAAGCTATGAAAATTATAATTGAAATCCTTGTACTGACCTACAAAAAGTGTTTAAATTAAATGAGGGCGCCACTGTGCTCGCAAAAGTCTCTATTCGGACGTTTTCTGCTTGAGTTTGGCAACTATGTTACAAGAGAAACTTGTAGTTGCTTTTTCTCCGTTTCCTACTCTTTTTGATTGATTTGAAATTTGGTGTAGGTATGGTTTTAAAATTAAAATTAGACATTTTCTAGTCACAAGGCGCGAGTCGAGTTGCGTGCAAGATTATACATATCACTATAGACGTCATCAAAACGTTGCTTCTAATGATGGGTCACTAATTGGCCCGAAACATGTCGAGCTAACTTTATGCAAGACGCGAGTGTATCCGTATTATTTCATAATGAGTAAGTTTCTCGGTACATTTATATTCAGTGCCATTTTGCGATTTGAGCATTTATTTTCTACGATTCTAGTGGGTGATTTGTAAAATGGGTCTCCAGTGTGATTGCAGTATTTGCAGCGGCTCGACTTACCAGGAAACTAACATGAAATGTATTTACGCTGTCCCTTTACCTGCTTGTGGACAGTTTGTGCTCCATATTAGGCTTGGAGAGGAACGTACTAGAACCCAGTGAAACTACGCTGGAAGTCCCAGTTGAAAATTATGCAACCGTGATGGGGTTGGTTGATTGTGTAGTAGCGTTATTTTGAAAGACAGGGTACAATCGAAATGGTGATAGAAAATAAGTTTCTTACTCAACTAATGCTGGACTATGCACGAACTCATTTTGCTGTTCGTTTTTATTAAATTTGAGGTGTCTATACTGGATTCCATACCATGGGTATTTAGGAAGTTGGTAACAGTTGGTAAAATGCGTGTGGTTTCGGGTTTAGAATAATATCTCTTCATTTCTTCTGTGGATGTCGTAAGAGGCGACTAAAAAAATAGGTTAGGGTGTATTTTAGACGAAAAGCTAGAAACTTGTCAACCAAACCTAGGTACCAACTAAAAACCTGAAAAATATGCTAGAAGTCTATGTATCGTTTCGCCATTTGGGAATACAGGCGTGATTGTAGAATGCGTTTGTATCAATAGACAAAGTAACCTTGTAGGTTGTAGGGACAAAGAAACGCGACTTTACGAAATACCAAAAGACATGAATAAACCTTATGTATAGACAATAGAAGCACAACACAGAATCCTAGATTTCAATAGTATTCAGTTACACAATATCATACTGGCTGTAGATGCAATATTGCATACGCTATCACTTGCATCTCACTACACTTAATATTATGTTACACGGAGCTAACCCCAGACAATTACGTTTCTATTAATGGAGGGGTATCATTTAACAGGCTTATAATTATAGCCTGTATTAGTTACCTGACTAAAAGCAATTGTTAGAGAACCTGACTGTGAAGCTTAAAGTCCCCGGTTCGATTCCCGAGCGCAGCACACGTTTGAATGGTGTTTTCTCGAGTCTTGGAGGTTTATCTATATAAGTATGATTATTCGTTGTCACTAGACACACTAGGGACCCATTGCATTAAATTGCCTGATTTGGAAATAAGTGATCATCATCTTGTTATTATTTCATGTTTTTTTATGCAGTAAAGTGTTTACTGTATTCCCTAGCGACGTAAGCGATTGCCGCGCAGTGTACATCTAACCGTAGCCGCCGTAGTGCATTGCTCTTGATAATGGGTCACGAATTGGCCCAAAACAAACCGAGTTTATCTCGATTTAAAAATGAGTGTATCCATTTTATTTGACTATAGTTTTATGTTTAAAACCCGTTGATTTAATTTTGGTTTTAACCCTTTCAACGCCCGGCGATCACAGCACCCGTCCAGCCTAAACTGAAAAGTCATACACCCAATAAGTGGCCATTTTGTAGCGAGAGAAAAATTAAGTTCCCCCGTTATCGGTTCGCGAGCTCTAAAATTTCCATTTAGCTGTGAACGTTTAAGACCTGTGAATGGCGGCTATTGTGCCGGCCCCATTGTGTTTTTCCATTGACCAACGAGCTCATGCGAGCAATGCCCGGCGCTGTTCGTAGTGTTGGCAGAGACTCGAGTCTGTCAAGTCCACATTTTTAGAACTCGAATCATATTTTTGAGACAACGAGCTCATGCGAGCAATGGCCGGCGCTGTTCGTAGTGCTGGCAAAGACTCGAGTCTCTTAAGTCCATATTTTTGAAACTCGACTCTTTGCGGGACTTCGAACTTAACCTGCAACTGTTGACGTGTTGGGTTTGCCTTTCACCTCTTCATTTCTCCCGCGGATATTTAAGAGGCTACTAAGGAAATAGGTTGTGGAACATTTTAGGTGAAAGGCTAGCGACTTGTCACTATCATACCTTTTCGCTTGAGATATTTTAAACCTAACCCCGTTAAATTTTGACTGTACACAATGAAAATTTAGTTAATCAAAAAAGCTGAAATTCGCTTTAACAGTTCGACCGTAGCCGTTGGACCTTAAAACGTGAAAAGACAGAGATTTTTGAGTTATAACTCGTTGAGTACAAACGCTGTACGTTGAGTTACAAGTCAAGTCGTTTATTGAGTTTTATTGAGTCTTTTATCAACTCAAACTTCAAAGACTCCAGTCATCGTTTTGTTCTGTTGTTGTTTTTAAACTTTACAAAATAAGAATAAAAATTGAGTTAAAAAAAATTACAAAATATTACTAATGTTCAAAAACCATTAAAGTTATAAAAGCACTGTCAGCAGAAGCGTAACGGCGAGGTGCGGTTCCGTGATTGTACAATGACGCCTGCCGATTGGCCGATGCTTTGTGCGCGCTCATTTGTTTATTTCGAATATTACATCCAATACCGTTTCGCTACCGCGCTGTGCCACCCGTTTCCGCTATCAGTGTATTTGAAGCATAATATATCCAGTGTACGCAACACTCCTGTCTTGAGTTTTTTTAGAGGACTCGAGTCCAAGCGAAAACTTGAGTCTCTATAGAAAACTCGAGTCACAAACACGAGAAGAACTCAAGCGTCTAAGAAATTACCAGAGCCGAAACACCGTGTAGTAATAAGAGAAGACTCAAACGACTCAAGTCTTTCCCAACACTAGCTGTTCGTGGATTTCAATTACAGTGTTCTGACATAGTAGCTCGAATTGCAGGATTAGTTATTTTGTAACGGCGTTGATGCAGCACGGTAATGCAGTCTGAGTGCACCGTGATGTTCTGAAAGCTAAGCGACGTTTCCGCTAATACGTTGGTTATTTCGGGGTTATTTCGATATGGGACAAGTTGCTCTCAACTTTGATGTGCATGCAGACATACACACCAAGTGTTATGTCTCTTTCCCACGGGGTACTAAGTTCGACTTGCTACGATCCTGGCATACTTCTTTTCTTAAGTACATTGAGAAAACCGATTGAATGCAGAACGAGACCTCACATTTTACTTATTTTTGCATTTTACTATCGCATGGACTTGCATGCAAAATGCGAAAAATGCAATCATGCATCGCAAGGAAAACCTAAACTCTCTCATGTCGAGTGGAAGCCCGTGGCCAGCAGTATTACAATTTAATCGTTTATTATTGTATACTAGCTTTCCGCCCGTGGCTTCGCCCGCGTGGAATTCGGTTATATTCCAAGTCATTCCGCCATCGCTTTTGCTGTATGCAAATAAAAATAAAAGAAGTATTTAGGGGGGCTCTCATACAAAAAATGCGACTATTGCAGTTTTTTTGCTGAACATTAATATCAGCGACAGTAGAAAATTGAAATATTGTATGTGATTGGTGACTAATGGTTCGGAACCCCTCGTGCGCGAGTCCGACTCGCACTTGGCCTGTTTTCTTGCGTAGCTAACGTTATGTTCTCCTATTCCTCAATCCGAATACCCGACGGCATTTCAATTCCATTGCCTCAATGCTTAATGCACTGTTAATTAATAAGTCACATATTAACTACAATTAAGTGTTCATTGCACTCTGTTGTTCAAACACGAAATGACTTAACTGCATTGAGTTTACCATACAGTTAGTTCTTTATAGAATGGTGCCACCCGTCCAGTGCATCGCTCCGCCCCGAGCACTTTGGCTTGCTCTGAAGTTTGCCAGGGAAGTATTAATTAAGCATTTTTAATTAAATATATTAAATAGGTACTCCAACAATTTGAATGTTACTCTTTTTCTTACATAAATACATACATATTCTCACGCCTGTATTCCCATGAGGGGTAGGCAGAGCACATGGATTCAAAAATCCAGTGCCACGTCTAGCAAATTCAGGGTAACCAGATGGTTAAACGTGATATTGCGGTGACAGGTTGCTAGCCCATCGCCCACAATACACTAACCCTTTCCCAGAGTCGACTCTTACGACACCCACGGGAAGAAAGGGGGAGGTGCTATTCTAACCCGGCACCACACGGGAAAACACTCTTTTTCTTAAATCGTGATATTCTGGTTACCGTTGAATTGCTAAATGTGGCTCTGGATTTTTGAATTCATGTGCACTGCCTACCCCTCTTGGGAATACAGGCGTGAGAATATGTATGTGATATTCTGATTAAATTATAAAAAATTGCTGTCGAAGCTCGAAGCTGACTTACAAAGTACGTTCAACAAACATCACGCATGTGTTACCAACGGGGGTTGGCAGAGCGCGCTAAACATTACACTGATTCCTCCACTTATTATGACGTCTGAGGAAGAAATGGAGGGGTATCCGTACCAATATATAAATGTGAAAGTGTGTTTGTTTGTTTGTCCGTCTTTCACGACTAAACGGAGCGATGGAATGATGTGATTTTTTAGGTAGAGATAGTTTAGGGCATGGAGAGTGACATAGGCTTCATTTTGTCTCTTCAAAACCCCCCATTTCCATAAAGTGAGGAGTGGAAGTTTTCAATGTAGAAAGCTATAAAATTGGTATGTGTGCTATATCTTTTGTGATACCCCGAATTTAACGCGAGCGGAGCCGCGGGCAAATTCTCACTCATATTTACGAGTCAACTCGTGACCACGGTCGCTGTAACGCGGCCGAAACGTCGAGTAGGTAAATAAAGTCGTGATTAAGTCCCGGTATGTATAAAGTATATTATTTAGTTTCAAAAACCATCACCACTCGTGTTCATTGGGTCGACTCGTTCATGTTCGTGTTCATGGTGAGATTATCAGTGAGTATGTTATGAGAAATGATTTATTTTACTAGGAATAGTAGGAATGAGTCTCGCGATAGTTTTGTGATAATAGAAAATTTTAATCAAGGAAGCAATAAGAAAGTTCCAGCTCGCCGCAGCTTGAAATTTACGGGGGCTTATTACTAAGTATACTGCGTAATAAAATAGTATATTAATTAGAACAGGATTAAAAATTATACATTGCTAAAGGAGAGTGAAAATAAGTTTCTACTTTGTTAATTATTTCTGTGCAGTAGGCATTAAGTTATCTCGGTAAAGTTGGAAACGAATTGAGGCATTTTAAACACTTTCTAGATTGACTACCTACCTACAATAAGGTTGTCGTTTTGAAATAGTTCTACACACATACCTATTACGCCAATATTCCCAAATGGGATGGGCAAATCACACAAAACATTAATTGGCAACGAGTTATCATCAAAAATTGCCCTCAGCCCTTATTATATATAAGTATGACATTTGAAATATAAAAAAAACGTAAACCCAAAATGAGACCCTGCTTTCTACTTCATAATGTTAGAGTTGAACAATGAATAAAATTGTGTATTGAACTGTTTGAACTCGCGACAAAAGCTACAAAATTACCGGTTTTCAGAACTTTCCCGGCAACCTATTAGTTTTTATCAGATTAGGACTAATTACAATTAGGTACAACTACAATGAAATTAGCAATTACAACCAACGCCAACATTGTTTTTAAACTAAACCTTTTTACCAGCCAGTCCTTCAAGTTTTTTTAAGTCTCAATTTTTCTCACCTGCCAGTCCTCAAGCCGCGTAAGTGTCCTCGTCCATAAATCAATTGTTTCCATTGTCCAATCTCATTACGGCACCTAATACGTGGTGCTAGTAAATCTTCGGTGTCCCTTCGAGAGGCGAGCGCAGATTAAGCGACTTTATTGGCCATACGTCTTGCGGCGCTATTAACCGGTGGCCAACCTGTGCACTGTTTTCCAAGTAGGCTGGATTTTTTAGTCTGTGGCTCGTAGGTACTGGCTGAATTAATGACAAATGGCTGTATACAAAAAAAAAACACTTCGACAGTGATCTTTGCAAGTTACTAAATACTGGTTGATAGAGTATGTGTTCTTATTAAGGTAGGTACACACTTTTATTTGTATGCTTTTTGACTCTCAGAAACTGGGAAGTCAATGTCATAGGAAAATATAGTAAACTAGCTTTTGCCCGCGGCTTCGCTCGCATTAAATTCGGAATGACACAGAAGAGATCTAAGAATTATTTGAATACGATATGTATATTGTATATGTCTTTCAATTTGGGATTAGGATAAAAAGATTCTAGGCATAAGCTATATAGAAAACATTGATAAACTGCGGAATGCTCCATAAATACTTTACAACCCTCATTTTAGAGAAGTGATGGATTATAAAAAGCCAAAAAGTAGCCTATGTCACTCACTCCTCATCCCTTCGACTATTTCCATTTTACCTGCATGCCAAATTTCAGGCGTCTAACTTAAGCGGTTTAGATTTTCCATACAACGGGATTTTCCCGCTAATTCCCGTTCCTGTGGGAATTTCGGGAATTCCTTTCTTAGTGCACCTCTACGGCACCTAAGCTACGTCCCTTCCAAATTTCAAGTGCCTACGTTTAGCCGTTTAGGCTCTGCGTCGATCTGTCAGTCAGTCAGTCAGTCAGTTTCTCCTTTTATATTATATTTAGATTCCTTTTGCTGTCGTTAATAAACCCTTGAAAAATAAAATGAGCTAGTTTCCTTTGCACCTCGCTAAATCGAATTCGGCATGTATAAATAAAAAAATAAAAACGCCTGCTAACAATTTGCATCGTTCTGAAATCTATCACGCTACGTTCCGAAACTAACTACTACGGCCACCTCGTGAATATTTAGCTCTGGCAAACATGAAATGACAAAACAGTTGTCAAACACGCAAAGAACTCCACCGGGACGCATGCTATGCTCTGTGCACCCGTCTGTCCGCATTTGAAATTCAGAACTACTAACTCGGCAATTTGTTGTTGCTACACGTAGCGTGTATACAATGTGTTACTAAAACACGAGTAGAGCAGAAAGGGGGTTAAATATCCCATTATAAGGAGTAAATTTAAAATATTTGAAAAAGAAGCCCTCATATTGAGTTTGCAAACCTTTTTGAATAAAAAGTTTAAAATGCGTGTAAGAATATAACATACATACATACATACATACAATCACGCCTATATTCCCAAACGGGGTAAGCAGAGCACACAAAACGAATATACTCCGTTAAATAATCTATAATAACTTCAGTTCTTTTAAGTGACAGCTTACTAGGGTATACGATATTTTTCGCTTTAGGGCCGGCGCTGACTGCCGGCATGGCACGGCGTGGCAAAGGATTTTGTTACTGATCTGAGAAAGGCCGCGGCATGCCACAGCGTGCCGAAGCATTTCACGGGTTATATTTTTGGATGCTGCGGCACGATTTGCCGTGCCGTCCTCTGCCATGCCGGCAGTGAGCGCCGGCCCTAAATGATTCACCTTTTTTTACCCGGTTTTTTGTAACACGTTGTATGTAAAACTTAGTAGATCCCACAGTAGCCTCTGAAATTTACTTCATCATTTACTTTGCCATTGTCATTCACTAAAAATTCTTGAAATTTCCGAGAGCTCCTCCAACAAATAAAACTAATTAAAAGACCAGCTAAACACGCAAATTGATGAAGAAAGCTTGTATTTTCCAATACAATGAAAATACCTTGCATTATAACTGGCTGCTAACGATGGAGCTCGCCTGCAACTAACGCAAGTATTTTTTATTTTAAAGGCATAACTTGATCGGATATTATTTTTAAATCATGCCGCGCAACTTGGTCTCCTTTTTATAAAAAATAATTGGAAGTAAGATCTTTGTTGTGGTGTTTCAATTATTAATGCTTGATTTCACAAGGCTCTACTTTTTGTTTTAATAGTTTTATTGGGTATTTTAGTACTGTTTTCTGAAGTAATTCTTTCGTTAGGTTAGTTCGTTTTAATGTGGCATAATAAAACTTTTTAATGTACATATCTCACACATAATGTACAAAAATGTATTCACTATGATTTGGGCGCCTGCGGTGATTAGATATTTCTATTTGTCGTTTATCCTGTGTAGTGTCGGGTTAGAATAACACTTCTCCATTTCTTCCGTGGATGTCGTAAGAGGCGAATAAGGAAATAGTTTAAGGTATGCTTTAAGAGATAGGCTAGCAACCTGTCATTATTGTACCATTTTTCATTTATTTTCTAACCTAAAATTATGCTAATAAAATAAATAAATAGTCATGGTTTTACCTGTGCCACGTTTCGTATGCTCAGCCTACACCATTTAGGAAGACAGCGTGATTGTATGTACAAAAGTCATGCATATTTAAGGCGTTAGTGAAAATTCACATACATATTCCGAACTTTTCATGTTGCATATAATTCGGCGTCTAATTTACGAATGCGATTCAAAACATACAAATCCTCGTGCCAGCCTCGCTATCGCGCTCCCCAGTTTACTCCGTGAAATTATTAATTCCGTATTCAGTAATAACCGAGCGACACATCGACGACCGCGACAATTGAATGAGCGGCGACCGGACGACGCGTTCGGCCGAGCAATCCATTATGCAGATTGCTGGTCCGATTGCGGCATTGTCGCCGGCTCGCACCACCAGAATTACCCTACGCCGCAGTGTACTTAGCTGTGACGGTTGAGGCAGCGGTTCGGGTTACTGATAGCTCTAAATATCATAGTGGTTATTAGTTATCCGAAAAGTAGTTTTTTTTGTAATGTGATAAGTTTGGTTTTAAGTTTTATTTCTGAATAAAAACACACGTAGAGCTAAAAATTTGCTAAAAATTATAGTTCATAATTGCGGTTTTGTATCCTCTTTTTCTTATTAGGAACGTAAAAGGTAGTATATGAAGTTTGCCGGGTTAGCTAGTATGCAATAAAACTAACCAAATCTAAAATCAAATCTTAAACTTAAAAGAAAAAACCCTCCCAAGTTGCTGCCAATATGTAGGGTGCCCATGCCCGCCATGCCCAGAAGGCTGGCACCATTGATAGGTACTTTATATGGCAATGCTGATTCGCTGGGTGAAATATTGGCCAGGCCACGAGAGGCCTCTATGAGATGCGCTGAAAGTTCTTTGAATATGCGACGATATATGAAGAGATTAGTATCTTCATAATTACTGTAGCCCACTTTAAACCCGGAAAAAATATATCCAATTTCTTATTAAGATTTCTTGAAATTTCGAAGAATTTGCACATACTTTTCATGAGCATCATAAAATTAAAGTAAACACCTACCGATGAATCACCCCAGCTTAACTCTCGGCTATGAAACTATGTACTAAAAAACCGCTGCATTTATTAAACATACCAACGAATTCACAAGGACTATTGGTAGCTCTCAGTACGCTGTGATCATCGAATGCATGCACGCTTTTCGACCAGCACCCATCATTCGCAATCGCCGCCTCACGATCGCATGTAACTGTCACGTTCTTCTCTAGTACGTGTGTAAGGGATAACAATACCGTTGATTGAATAGTGCGGGGAGAACGAAGTGTGGATCGGTGCGAGCGATGCGTATTATGGATATTGCCCCGTTGGATTAACGGCTGATTGATGACCTGAGCGTAGATGAGAAACGCTGATTGTGAGCGTTTCATTTTTCGACAACCATAAGGGTTTATCGAGTGCCATTCAGTTCAATACTGGTCAGTACTGATACAGGCTTTAACAGCAATTAGCAGACCTTTAAATGTAGCGTTTTGAATGTTCCGTGACCAAATCGGGAACATACATACATCACGCCTGCATTCCCGGATGGGGTAGGCAGTTCCTTCTGGTCTCGTTTTCTTGTCAATGCATAGCTTGCCATACTGAATGCAACGCTGAGCAGGCGTAGACAAAAGGTCGAAAGTTGTTAAATTTGGCAAACAAGACGATGACAAGGTGTCGACGCTCGAAAGACGCTAAGTGTTTTCCAACCCTAAAGTACACAAAGAGGCCTTTTTCAACTAGGAATTTCATTCTAACATTAATATTTTATTCTATACGTACACAAACTTACTCATGTTTAATTTTAAGAATGTAAAAAAGTTTTTTGTAATTCAGAGATTCTTAGCTGAATGTACAACGCAAGCTCACGTTTCAAATTAAAATGTATTTTTAACTTACCCTTCCTGAGAAAATTTAATTACATTACATTAGAAATTTGAAACTGTATACCTGACAGAATAATGAGCGTTCACCAAAATAAACGCACAACAAATTCAAGTATGAAAAGCAAATGTATATGTATTAAAGTTTTATTAAAAGTATTACTTCTGTGGCGTGCGTGCTGTGTAATGGCAGCCACCGTTTGTATGATTGCGCTTCCTTCCTGTCTAAGTCTGTGGACGAGCGAGTCTCCGAAGTCCTGCGATTGAAGCTGTGCCTCAACTGCTTGCGCAAGGGGCATACTGCTCATCACTGCAGGTTAGGACCTTGTACTATTTGTAAGGGGCGACACAACACCCTGTTGCATAGAGTAAATCAGGCTGTAAACACGTCAAATACGCACGCAATTATATCCACGACTGAAAGTGATGCCGAACAGGATTCAAATGATAATAATAATATAATGAGTATGTCAATTACATCTAACAATAAGTCTGTGCTGCTTTCAACAGCCTTAGTCGAGGTATACAACCCTCAGACGAAACTGCACACTACAGTCCGGGCTTTACTCGATAGCGGGAGTCAAACTTCTCTAATTACTGATAAACTAAAAAATACATTAAATTTGACTCCCCAGCTAACCCGTGTTGACATTGTAGGTGTAGGTAACAAACCTCTTTCTAATGCCTTGCAACGTTGTGATATTGTTTTAAAGTCAAAACAAAACAATTACAAAACAAACATGTCATGCCTAGTTTTACCTCAAATTTCGAGCAGTTTGCCTAATAAAACATTCGACATGTCTTTAATAAGTTTGCCTAGCAACCTCGAATTGAGTGATCCTACATTTAATCAAAGCTCACCTGTAGATATGCTTATAGGTGCAGATTTGTTTTGGAGCCTGATTGAACCTGAAAAGCTTATTCTTGGCCCTAACCAACCTATAATGCTAAAATCAAAACTTGGTTGGATTCTGTCAGGTCCATTTTCAACAAAAAATCAATTTAATTCTAACTATTTACAATGTAATCATCTTTATCTAAACAATAACAAACATAATTATATTTCTAATGAGACACTACATGAAGAGTTATCAAAATTTTGGTCGTTAGAGCAAATACCTACAAAACTAAATCAATTAACTGACGAAGATATCGCGTGCGAAAATCATTTTGTAAACAATACCTATCGTAACGAAGACGGCAGGTTTTGCGTCCGGCTGCCGCTCGTGTCGGAGCCAGACTGCTTAGGCGACTCATTTAAGTCAGCTAAAAGGCAATTCTTATCTTTAGAAAAACGATTCGCACGTCATACACAGCTTAAAAATATGTATACACAGTTTATCAATGAATATTCTGAATTGGGTCATCTATCGGAATCCAAAGAGTCAATTCCACCCCAATCTTATTTTATTCCCCACCACGCAGTGCTGCGTCCATCCAGCGAGTCCACTAAATTGCGCGTTGTTTTTAATGGTAGTTCCAAAACATCATCCGGGTACTCACTAAATGATTTGCAAATGACAGGCCCGCACATTCAAGATCTTTTATTTAACATCCTTCTTAGATTTCGCCAGTATTCCTTTGTCCTTTCTGGTGACATTGAGAAAATGTACAGGCAGGTTGAAATTCAAGAATGTGATCGAAACCTGCAGATGATACTTTGGCGTGAAAATGAAAATGAGCCGTTAAAGTCGTTAAAACTTAATACAGTCACTTACGGTCTCCCAAGTTCAAGTTTTTTAAGTACTCGTTGTTTGTGGCAGCTGGGTGAGGAATGTTGCGATCAAAAAATTAAAAATATAATACAAAACGATTTTGTAGTCGACGATTTATTAACTGGTAGCGACAATCAGGAAGAATTATTTCACATAAAAAAGTCAATTGAAAGTGCACTCGCTGCCGGGTGTTTTAATCTACGAAAGTACCGTTCGAATTTACCTTCAATCTTAGTAGAAGCCGGTACCTCTCAAAACAATCTAATTATTAGCTCATCCTCACATACATTAGGCGTAGGTTGGAACCCCAACGAGGATTTCATACATTTTCCTACCAATTATGAAAATAAAAACAGTCCCACGAAGCGGTCAATATTATCACAGTCATGCAAAGTTTTCGACCCGCTTGGGCTGTTGAGCATATTTACAATTAAACCTAAAATATTGATTCAAAAATTATGGATTGAAAAAATCGACTGGGATGCGCCCGTGCCACATGAGATTTCTGAATCATGGCTTTCATTCATTAGTAACATGAAACATCTACACGAATTGCGTATTCCCAGGCACGTGTTATGTAATGAACCAATTTATATTGAATTACACTGTTTCTGTGATTCTTCGCAGGCAGCGTACGCGTCGTGTGTTTATTTACGTTCGGTCAACAATCAAGGTGACGTCACAGTTCGCCTACTATGCGCAAAGGCAAGGGTCGCATCGGTAAAGCCGACGACTATTCCCCGTTTAGAGTTATGCTCTTGTTTGCTGGGCGCGCAGCTCGCCGACGCCGTGTGTCGCGCGCTGCGTTGTGTGATCGCTCGCAAGGTCTATTGGAGTGACTCATCCATAGCATTAGCGTGGCTAAACACTAGGTACGACAAATTAAAAACATTTGTAGCAAATAGGGTGGGCATGATTTTGGAGTTGACGAAAGATTCGGAATGGCGTCACATCTCCACTCATTTGAATCCTGCCGACATAGCCACACGCGGCGTGGACAATATTAAAAACAACACTTTAAACATGTGGTGGACTGGCCCTACTTTTTTATTGAAACAAGAGTCATCATGGCCGTCGTCCAATTTAACTAATAAATATAATTTACACGATTTGCCCGAAACTAAAATAAACGTCACTACCTTAAATCGTCGTATCCTACGAAAATGGACGTAACTACAAAAAGTTGATTTTACAGGAGACGCTTTAAACTGTTTAAAAAAATCAGCGTAAAACCTAGTAATCTAAAATTAAAAAGTAAGAATACTTGACACCCTACAATTTTTATGGTTAAATATATTTATAATTTTTTATATAATTTATGTAAAATATGTCAGTTAATTCTTTTTACCACGATAGTTTAAAAAATAAACTTTTTTTTTCACGAGGAAAAAAGGCCTAAAGTAGTTAATGCCTTAGAAAATGGTGTCGTAAACACGTTATCTCCATGGAAAAGGGGCGTAAAAGTTATAACGACACCGTTCTAGGCCAGTACATGCGCAAACGCTCCGCGTGTAAAAGGGCGTAATGGCGAACGCGGCCGCCGGTTTCCCCTCCCGCAGACTCCCCGCGCTTCACTTCTCCGCGAAAACAGCTTCTTACGGCTATAGTGGCGTTATTCGACGGAAGAAATAGAGCTATTGCAATTGTGGCTCATCTGAAAAACTTGAATAACTTTTCGAAATGAAATGACTTTGTTATATTTTTAAGACTAGTAGATGTAGAAAAAAATACAGAATTCGATTATCAAAGAAGAGGAAAAAGGCATTAATGGTAATTACGCCCCTATTCGTAGGATACGACGAAATGAAGAAAATAAAGAGCTTATAATTGATTTCAATAAATATTCTAAATTAAGCTATTTACAACGATCGTTTGCGTACGTGCTACGTTTTATACATAACTGTAGAAACCCTAGCAATAGACGTATTGACGTTTTACAGCCTGAAGAACTCTCAGCTTCCTTTCGCAAGCTAGTATATCTGGCTCAATCTGAAAGTTTTCCCAAGGAAATTCAAATACTTCGCTCCAAGGGACTTCTAAATTCGAAATGTCAACTTATTTCACTGAACCCGTTTTTAGATCGCGAAAGTATATTAAGAGTTGGTGGACGTTTAACATTATCTTCTTATCCGTTCGAAAAGCGTCACCAAATGTTGCTTCATGCGAAGCACACTCTCACGAAATTACTATTTCGTCAAGAGCACCTGCGTCTTCTTCATGCTGGTCCACAGCTGCTGCTGTATTCAATCAGAGACTTTGTTTGGCCAATAGCCGGCAGAGACTTAGCTCGTACCACAGCTTGACAGAGCGTCAGATGCAGAAGGGTTAGCGGCAATACGGTGACTCAAATCATTGAGTTCGCTTCCAAAGCAGCTTGTCAATCTCGACTTTCCATTTTACTAGTTACAGTTGTCAACTTTGCTGAACCTTTTTAAATTACCGACCGTAAGCTTTCATTTTATCATTGCGTCGTTTTATCCCTGGTAGAGGAGAACCGGTCTAGATATTTAGTAGGCACAATTTTGTTGCTTCTACCAAAGAAATTGGCGATTTTATACTTTTTAATGCTAATGGCATCACAAGCTTCTCTTCTGGGGAAGGCATACAATTTAAGTTCCAACCGGCCTACGCCCCGCACTTCTATGGACTATACGAAGCTGGAATTAAGAAACTAAATATTTTTTCAAACATGTGTTAGGGTTAGGACAAACACATTTGACATTCGAAGAGCTGGCGACTCTATTCAGTCAAATCGAGGTAATCCTTAATAGTCCTTCTTTATATCCTCTTTCACCTAGTCCTGACATATCACCCCTAAACTCCTGGGCACTTCCTGGTGGAAAGACCACTCACATCAACAAGATGGAACAAACGGATCCTGCAGATGACCCCACATTGGAACCAGCTCGTTCCAAGGCCCCGGAGGATGTTCCGGCGCAAGCAGCGCCTATTGAAGTGTAATGGCAATGCGGCCAAATCAATGACATTAGTGACATTACATTCACTTTCGGAAGACGTCCATGAACAGCCGCGAGGCTCGCACTGTACCCAACATTTTTATTTAATTAAATTATTATATTCGGCCGCGGTCCTAATTGTGGATTTGGAAGTACACGCATCAATTTGGAGTCAGATTTTCATTCATTCGTCCCGCAACGAACAATTAGTATATGCATTAGTATGTTTTTTGGATAAACTTTCGACGAAAAAATTCAAGATGTAGATAAAATTTGTGGATGTAAAATTATGACACCAGTAAACTTATCTATAGACCTTCTGGGCATACTTACCCATTTGCGGTGACTTGAGACAAACTCTTATCTTCAAGGAGATGAATTTTTAGGTTTAGCAATTTTATTTAATCATTTTTAAGTTTTACTTGTCTGATTCTCTTGTTATAAAGAAGACAAAAGTTTGTCCATACCAACCAAAGTGATCAAACGCAAATAAATTATGCAATTCATCTTCTTTCTCAGTTCCAACCACTCTGGACCAACCAGGCAAGACTCACGTATGTTCCCTTAGGTACTTTGTGACCTCTTTCATCCCTTTCAAGCTTGTGCAATAAGACAAAGACGCCCTGAGCGACAAGGTAAGATAAGTCGAGCGCTCCCGCGACGGCTCTCCTCCGCCGGAGTCATGAATATGTAATTATTTCTCGGCTATTAATATTTTTACCCGACCCCGTGGCGTTGATTGCCTCTTGAATTTATTACAAACTCCACGATAGACCATTTTCCGTATTTATTAAGACCACCTGCGATGTTTGCGGAACCCGTTCTGAGTGAATTATGAGGAACGGATTCCGCTAATAGAATATTTTATTTCGCCTTTCTTACGCTAAGCGGATTTTGCTTTCGGGAAAATTATTTTACGTAACGGCTCTTTAAGCATGCTTACTTGGAGTGGTAATGCTTAAATCTCCCGAGTTTTCGCTGTCGATACAGATAAGAGTTTGCTCTTGCGTTGTTATTAGGGTAAGCTTGATATTTTGCTGAAACATTCAAGAGAACACAGGTTTTGAAGAACACCTCAATTTCCACTGTGAACGGTTAGAAGCTTTTGAAAGGCGGACCTACAGATGTATGCTGACCTAATATTTTGGAGCATAAGTTGAGCACGTCGTGTGACTATCGTTGAAGTGATACGCCGAGCTGGGAAAGCACGAGAACTGATGTCCGTTTAACATCAGTTTAGGAAAGAAAATGTTGCCTATCTAGGTCATATTCTTAGACACCCTAGATACTAACTTTTACAACTTGTTATAATAGGCAAAGTGGGTAACAAGAGATCAACTACGCTGGAAGAAATTGTGGTAATGGATACGAATCGCGAGTACTGCTGAGTTTTGAACATTAAACTAATATGAGACTTACTCATCTTTAAAAATACGGATAACTTATGTTTCAAATAAAGTTTAGATCGACATGTTGCAGCAACCGCCGCTATTCCTAGATGAAGCGCTACGGATTAGCCCGAAACATGAACGTCACGCCTGTATTTCCAAATGTGGTTGGCTGAGCACACGAAACGTAACTTGAACAAAGCTAAGACTAGTTAGACATGTTGCTAGCTTGTCGTCTAAAGTGTACCTAAACTAACCATCATACGACATCGCATCGCCTCATACGATATCCGTGGAAAAAATGGAGTGGTGTTATTCTAAGCGTGATAAACTACTGGCCCATGTTGAAAAAAATATGGGTCATCTGAACCACCATGTGACCTATGTAGAACGATATAAGAGCATAAAATAATAAGATTCAGCACTATGCCGTCACTTGTAAGCTGATCAACTAAATGCAGGTGAGAATTCAAAAGTACAACTCTCGATTATTTCGCGTTGTCGCATGATTTTTGTACGGCGTTGCGGAATAATGGATGAGAACCGGTATTGAAATAATATGAAACTGGTGCCGTATAAAATGGTGAGCCACAAAGTCGGATTTTCTTTTTATTTTCCGACTATTCCCAGGGTAAATTTGGTCGTTTGATTTTTTACGGCACCAGTTTCATACTATTGCAATACTGCTTCTAATCCATTATTCCGCACCGCCTTACAAGTATCATGCGACAAGGCGAAATAATCGAGGGTTGTACTTTTGAATTCTCACCTGCACTCAGTTGGACAGCTTACAAGTGACGGCATAGTGCTTAATCTTATTATTTTATGCTCTTATATCGTTCGACATAGATCCCCTGGTGGTTCAGATAACCCATATTTTTTTCAACATGGGCCAGCGGTCTATGATAGGTATCACACGCTTCACTATAGTCAATACTTTGGGTTTGCGGTGTTAGTGGCGAGAGTAGCTTATGCATAGCCTTTATTAAGCCAGAGTAGGTATCGTTAAACCAATTAGCAGCCAATATCAATTTCGCAGCAGCCCAGTATTTGGAGGATATCTACTGGCTCCGATTGCAAAATGTTCAGTTAGCAAACACTGGCGGTTGAATGCAAATGTTTGCGGAATGCTCTCATTATTGAAATGAGGTCGCTAATATGATTCGTACTAACGTTTCAAGGGAACTGTTTGTCAATTAGGTATAAGTTCGTTTTACGTCGTCCTGTTGGGTATAACTATACCTATAGCATCGATAAATATATCAATTACATTTGTATACTTGCTCAGAATTGTAAGTGAGTCAACAATTTATTATGTATTTTGTTTTGTGTTAGTTTATTTGTCATGTTTATTTTGTACAATAAAGAGTTACATACATACATACATACATACAATTTATTGCGATAAGGGGCAGCGCAGACGACAGACTTTTGTGCGATCGAGTCTGCGGCGCAATAAAAACTCTGAATGGAAACTCTCTGCGCGCCATCCAGAGTTTTTCGCACAAGAGTCTGTCGTCTGCGCTGCCCCTAAAAGTATTTTTTTGAAGAACATATTGGCGATTCTATTTGTTCAGGGAGTGCTGATAGCAAATCTTAGAGAGAGAGAGAAAACTTAATAAAATTGTTGTGACCAAAAAAGATAGGTCATAGTAAACATGGTGAAACACACCGATATTCACAAAATGCTACTGCGAAACAAAATATTAATAATAAGAATTACAAAATTACAACTTATATTTTTGTTATTTAGCGGGACTTGTTTACTTACGCAAGTTTTTTTATATGGTTTCAAGCACCTTGACGTTTAGGACGCGTTGCAGCGTTTGTGGTCTCGAGTATTAATAATAAACGTCAAATTGCTAAAGGCCATTGACTTCCCGAGTGTGCTACGTCCGTAGAATGAGAAAAAACCCTAACATCAAAAAAATATTTCATTAATGAAAAAAAAAACTTTTATAAATTCCAGGGCTACTTATGTACCCGTACTCCTGTGAAATGAAGCATAGATCTTAGAGATAATAGCAAATTAGTGAGCAAAATAGCAAGTTTTGCATTGTTCAACCCATTTAAATACGTGTAATAATAATGTTTAGAATTATTTATGCGGTGAACAGTATATGTAAAACACCCAAATGTAATTATTTTTGACCATTATTTTGGAAAGAGAGTGAGACCTAATTATCTATAATTCTACTAAAAGCAGATTTTAAGAGCGGATAAAAATTGAAAGTATCATTACTCCTTAGCTAAATCAAGTAGGGACAATTAGTTTTTTATTTATTTATTACGGTTTAGTTGCTAGTGATTTTATTTATCAGTGATATTTAAAAAAATCATGAAATAATCTCTGATTTTTTACCAATTTCTATTTAATTTACTAAACAGTCAGTCAATATTAATCAGTGAATCTACTCGTAACATTGAATGCACTTGAATAGTTCTCGATTTGTCGAAATAAAACTTTTACGCGAGTGTCTTCCTTTTTTGTTATGTTTTCTTTCTATTACAATTTAATCCTTCGGAATTATCTCTTTTAAATGGCGAGCGCCTTACCCCCGTTCTTAATCGCAGGCTGCCTGGCTCAGGAACGCTTTAACTACCTCTGAACATTCGTATTTAATATTCCAGGTACCACGTAAAATCTCATAAAATAGCTCAGTCCCTTAATATACCTGTACTTGGAGTGTTTCATGTTTAATTAGGCGCGAACAAATACGTACGCTGAGCAAATGGCCCCGGGTGCTACTCCTTTGTCCTTTGTGCTGAATTTCACAACTTTCTTGCGGCCACAGACGAGCAACTTTGAGACCGCACTTCAAAACGGTTTAATTTAAATAATTCTATGTCAAAGTATGCCTTTATATTCATTAGTGGGTACTCGGGTGGAAAAAAACTTGCCCCCGTCCGGTAGATAGCGTTAAAGTGCTGCTAGTGAAAGAGCGCCCAATATAAACGGAATGTTGCGTTTTTCGCCGAGTTACTCGCGCGGCCTTTTGTTCTTTGAACCTAGGTTTTCGACTAATTACGAATTTTGTGTAAGTAAACTACTAAAAACTGTGGTGGACTAGTATGACCTTATGATCTCTCGGGAATAGAGATGTGGATTTCAGTTGATTAAATTTTAAAATAACCACGAGTTGTATGTTGAAATGGCTGAGGTCTTGTTGGAAATATAAAGTAATTCATGTTGTTTGTAAAGTTCCCAATCACCATTAGAATCTTAGTGATGCTAAACCTAATCTTTCATTCTGAAAGGAGACCTATGGCCAATAGTAGAACGTGTATAGACACATAGAATAGACCAAGGCTGGCCAAACCGTTCGTTCGTGGCCCGCCAAGACATTTGAGTTGGCCCGCACAGCGCGTCCGGCCGGCAAGCTAAAGACACGCCATCGCCATAGTCTTAAAAATTTTGCTCGGCTGGAAAATCTATTGGCCAGCCTTGGAATAGACAGTCATAATACACATAAATTACATAACATAAACATACATACATACTTAAATATTCTCACGCCTGTATTCCCAAGAGGGGTAGGTAGAGCACGTGAAATCCAAAAATCCAGTACCACGTTTAGCAATTTCAGGATAACCTAGCTCATCTTGCTAGCCCATCGCCCACAATACACTAACCCTTTCCCAGAGTCGACTCCTACGACACCCATGGGAAGAAAGGGGGAGGTGCTATTCTAACCCGGCACCACACGGGATATTATGGGAAAACATAAACATCACGCCTATATCCCCAAATAGGGTACACAGAGCACACTAACCATTAGATAGTGAATGCCATGACTATTCTACGATTCGTGGCTACTTCTGGATAATTGCAGATTTTAACGTAGGTGAACGAGGTATGATAGTGACAGGTTACTAGCCTGTCGCCTAAAGCACACCTAAATCTATTTCCTATGTGCCTCTTGCGACATCCACAGAAGATTCAGAGAAATGGAGAAGTGTTATTCTAACCTCAACACCACATCATCATCATCCAGCCTATATACGTCCCACTGCAGGGCTCTCCTCTCAGTATGAGAGGGCTTGGGCTATAGTTCCCACGCGGGCCCAGTGCGGATTGGGAACTTCACACACAACATTGAATTGCTTCATCGCTGTGTGCAGGTTTCCTCACGATGTTTTCCTTCACCGAATAGCTCGTGGTAAATATCAAATTCGATATCGCACATAAATTCCGAAAAATTCAGAGGTGCGAGCCCGGGGTTTGAACCCACGACCCTCTGCTTGAGAGGCCACAGGTCGAACCGCTGGGCCACCACGGCTTTTTTTTTACTCAACTCAACACCACACGGGTAATAATTTCACAATTTTAATTTCACTTCCTCCTATTGACAATGCGGTCCAGCTAACAGACTATTTTATTCCTATCCTGGCCACACTTTACTGCGAAGTTTATTTAAGTATGAAAACATTCATGCAGTTGTTTCAAACGCTGTATTTATTTAACTGATATTTGCAGCTTGGGTTTCATTTAGTTCTCTGCTTGTTTAGGATTGTCCATATAATATGAAATACCGAAATCAAACACCTGGACGGTACGAATATAGGGTGCACCAGAGAATATTGTTCCTTCTACATTTGTATCAATTAAATTAAAAAAGAGATCTTGAAATACTTTGTTATTCACCGAGAAATTAATTAGGTACATAACTTTTCAACATATTGACCATATGGCGATGTTCTGAAAAGAGGCCAAATTAGAAGTGCCTAAAAACCGACGAGCAGTATGACGAGAGGTATGAATGTGATGAAGCAAGAGAGGTATGCGGGAATAGAAGCAAATGGCGCTCTGCTGTGTCTGCCTACCCCGCAGGGAATAGGGCACGTATTGTTTAATGTAAGTATTTGGAACTATCTAATAGAAAGTGCAAGATTTCACCTACATAGACTTTGAGTTTGTATATTTAAAGTTACATTTACTTACCAAAAACTGTGGAAGTTTATCGGTTCTCATTTTAGCCAGTTGTATGGTTCGTGAGTGTAAATCTCAAAACGCGCAAGTTTTATTTTAGAATTAACGTAAAGAGCGTCATTTCATACGATTGTGAAAAAATTAAAGGGTGTATGAAGTTATTAAAACGCGCTGGGGCCGTGTAGGAACTACAGTCCATGTCTCTTACGCCAAAAGGAAGCTATTGCCTAGCAGTGAGTGGTACGTGAGTTTGGATTATCATTATCGAAGCTGTAAACATAAGCAACAATTGTACACTCCAAACAATTCTTAATTCCAATTGCTTGAAGTGAACATCCCTGGAAATAATAGCGCAAAACGTTCCTTGATGGAGCCTTAACTAGTTTAGTTCCCCTGCCGTTGTTATCCCCGCGGCGATACACCTCAAACAGAATGCTCTGTGAATTTAACTTGCCTACATTTCGAAAGTAAACCCGCCTAATTGAAATATGTATTCGGAATAACATGTTTAGCCGGAGTTTCCGCCGTTGTTGTTTTAATGCCTATCCGCTGATTCCGTTTGCGGCCATAATGTATAATTGAAACGGTTAATTAATTTCCATTTCGTTTTAGGTTTTGCTTTGTTTCTTTTTTAATCGAACGTTCGTGTGTCTAAGGCCTCGGGGTTTATACAGCATGGTACAAAACCCTGTGCTAGTTTAATACGCATATGACATCAGAGAAATAAATTCAAGAAAATGTTCTACGCAACTTATTATAATTTACATTCTGTGTTTGAATAACATCCTGTATATAGGACTGTATTAATAGGTGCTTCAGATAAATATGACAATGTATTTGTTAATTATACCTTATATCTACGTATCCTATGTATACATAGGTAATATAAGGTACTTTTATGTTGTCTTTAAAATCGGCACATCACCTCTTCATATTCAGACGTGTCTATTTTAGCAAGCTCCGATTTGATATAAAATTTTCTTTACTGATAATTGACAAACGTTTTTTTCTCGAATCAATTCATACCTCAATCAGTCCCACGCCCCAAAGCATCTCTTTATAAATCAATTACCAAACTCGTCTAAAACAGAACCGAACTAATTAAACTCTACCGTATTTTAATAGACGCATCACGTGATCCGAGCAGCAGACACCGGAATGGAAACAATCCGAATAACGAATAGGGTTTTATACCTCTCCCATTAGCGGGCGAGTTATTGTTGGCAATTCCATAGAGTGGACTCTCAGTGGTCGTAACAAACAATCGCCATATTTCTAACAATGCCTGCAATTGGCCGGCCGGTATATTTGCCCCGGGCCAACAGTTCGGAAAGCAGATCGGCCCGGCGTTCACTTTGCCCGTTTCCAGCCATAATTAAAACGCATAGGCGGGAATATGCACGAAATTATTAAGCAACGCCCTGTTTTTGATGTGGTCCCGGAACATGCCTAAATCAGGTTCGTAGTATAACAAAGCTTTGCTCAGTGGGACGCGGAAATACGGGAATATCTTGGTCGGCGATTTGATAGTTTTGTTTACGGTAATGCTGGTGAGTTTTTGAGGATGAATTTAAAAGAGAATGAAAATGGCGGGTATGACGGCGCGCTCGCTTCTCTTTTGCGGGTTGTAAAGGTTTTCCTCATGTTTTGTTTTATCTGTGGTCTGTGATTGTTATCCAATCTTGCAACAGGACTGCATTGTTTTTACGTTTTATTATTTTAAGTTACCTTTGTGTCTGTATAAAGTATAAAGTTATTATATTCATAGCGGTGTGTAGGTACCTAAATTAATAAACCATCACTATAATGAAACTCTTGATTGACTTATCTTTTAAAAAATATACTTAGTCGGTAATAAAATATTTTCTTAACTATTCTCGATGTGCTTTGGTGTCGGGTTTTGAATGGCATCTCTCCATTTCTTCCGAGGACGTTGTAAGAGGCAACTAAGGTAACTAATATAGATTAAGGGATACGTAAACAGGTCATGCCTCTATACCCAAACGGTACCCTGCCTACCCGGCAGAGCACTCAAGACGCCGAATAGTCAAACATAGTAGTTTTAGCATATTTTTGAAGTACCAAATTAGACAAAAGAGGTAAAACAGTGACAACTTGCTAAAACATACGTTCACCTACTCTAAGTCGCTCCTTAATACACCCACAGAAGAATAGGCTAGATGACTACAAAAAACTATTTAGTCCGTCAGATAGACTACGAAAAAATATTGTACCCATATTTATTCTTTTATTTGACAGACGAAAAATGACGATAATACAGAGCCTAAAATTTTCGCGTGACGTCACGTTTGAGTAAAAATTGTACCGATTTTTACTCAAACGTGACGTCACGAGCCCCCACTCAGGAAGTTTGATGAGCTGTGCCTTTGTCGATGTTTAATCTTTACTATCTTTACTAATATTATAAATCAGAAAGCGAGTTTGTTTGTTTGTTTGTTTGTTCCACTTTCACGCCGTAACTACTGAACCGATTGCTTTGAAATTTTGCAGACGTAAAGATAGAAGTCCGGATTAAATAATAGGCTACTTTTTATCCCGGAAAAAATGATGTTCCCGAGGGAAAACAAAAATATAGTTTGCTTGATAGATTGATATCGATCGATGATAGATCAATATCAATCCATGATCGATCGATAGATAATAGATCTATGGCGCTGTGTGTCGTTTGAAACAAGAAGTTTTCTTATAGTTGTGCTTTATACCGCAATATAACCGAGTTCCACGCGGGCGAAGCCGCGGGCGGAAAGCTAGTTATTTGATAAAATAAAAAATATATGTCTCATTTTTTTCCATAATCTAACTTACGGACTAATTAGAATGATATTATTATATTTTTAACCCTGTCATCATCCCTATTAGAGAGGTGTTCTAAACCGTCACTGAACAAGATATTCTGTGATCGATATCCATTATTCGATTACTCGTCAGATACTAGTGTTGATGTGCCAATTAACCACATACATTAGCCTAATTTTGATGCCTATTCATGAGTGATAAGTAGAGATAGTTATCAACATAATGCTCATTGTTATATACATTGATTATCATTATAAATCCAAATACTCGTATCTTCTATCTGTAGGTATATATAAAAGGAAAAGCTGACTGACTGACGGATAATAAAATGCAGGGCCTATTTAAGTCAAACTTGAAATTTTGCACAGGGATTCCTTTTATAGTGTAGGGTGTAGGGGGGCACTGATAAAGGATTTTTGACATTTCACTTAGGTACTTATGGAAAAAAAATATCCCTCATTTTTTATATCAATTTTGTGATTCTATTCCGTGAGCGTTATACTAAATGTATGAAAAAAAAATTATCGAAACGGTTTTTTCTGATCGTTTTTTTTTGCAAACCAAGCGAGTGGTTTATTTTCTTTCAACTGAAAAATGGACATTTACAACTCTTCATAAAGTGGGCCATTTATTATGTTTATTTATCTGTGTGGTATCGATTCATAACAACATCGACACAACACATGTCGTGGGAGGCAACTAAATAAATTAGGTAAAGGTATATAATGTTACAGTCAAAACTTATAGCCGGTCAAAACCACTTTTGACTGCGAAAATCAGTCAATACTGATATTAACCAAGGGCATCGGTCAAAACCACTTTTGCCTGATTTTTGCAGTCAAAAGTGGTTTTGACCGGCTATAAGTTTTGACTGTAACATAATAAGTATATGTATATTTCACGCGACAGCTAGGTACGATTACGTTTTCGATCTGGAAATTTAGTTTGTTTGAATGGAGATTCCATTGGAGAATAAGGATGTTTAGAGAATAAATCTTTCTTGTAAAGTGTTGAAAGAACTGTGTTTTATTAGTGCTTTCCGCCTACGCACTTCCTGTGATTTCAAGTGTTGTTTTGTGATTCTTGATACATTGCTTTTCTAGTGCAGTAGGTGTTTTTATCTTAGGGCCGATTTTTCAATCACCAGATAAAACTTATCTGTCCGATAAATGTTGGCTGTCACTTTTCTTTTATATGACGCGAAAAAAGGATAGCAATATTTTTAACTGGCAGATAAATTTATCTGGTGATTGAAAAATCGGCCCTTAAATGAATTGTCCTTCACTGGTAATTCTTCTAATGAACATCCATCACGCCTGTATTCTAAAATGAGGTAGGCAACGTATACGTAACGTTACATAGTCAAAACCATATTTAAAGTTTTAAGTTAATAGCTACTATAGTGCCATGTTAGTTTGTTGCCTAATGGATGGGTAAACCTATTTATACCTTAAATCTATGTTTTAACTTAATATTATGGACAATGTCGCTACCCGTGTGGTGTCGGATTTAGAATAACACCTCTCCATTTCTTCCGTGGATGTCGTAAGAGGCGACTAAGGACATAGGTTAAGGTATACTTTAGGCGACAGGCTAGCAACCTGTCACTATGGCACCTACCTGCCACCTCAAACCCTTAAAAATATTATACTAGAAGTGGCCACAAAACGTGAAATGGTCATCGTTTTGTCTGTGTAGCGTTTTGTGTGCTCTGCCTACCCCGTTTGGGAATACAGGCGTTATTGTATGTATGTATGTCGCTACGAAATGTAAAAGGGTCACGGGTTAATCTATGTATCCCATTAGGGAATGCAGGTGTGTTGCGCGTATATCTTTAGTTTATGCATTGAGGATAGAACCTATAGAGTACTAATGTCATCTTGGTTGTTCGGAAATTATTCCGCAAAACAATTGAAGTGATCGCTGTGCTCTTATTGGCCGGTCCAAGATCGCGCGTAACGCTAGTGCCTTTTTCTCTACGGTTATTGGCTCTGTACAGTTTCTGTGACAGTGACGGTGACGTTTAGTATGTTGAAATCAACAAACTATTAGCGGACCGGGGTTGCGAACATTGTTTCTCTATAGGTTCTATCCTCTATGAGTTCATGTAATATCTTAGATATCACTCTCTCGAGGCTTTTTATAACTAATGGTTTTTATAACTTCGAAATTATATGTCTTTTACAAATTTGAAGACCGTAATTAGTCGACAAAACGGGCGCACCAAGACAGATCGTCAGTTGCAAACAATTTTGCTTTCATATTGATCACGTGTGGCCGAATTTCATCGTACGTAATCGATCTTCAATATGTCGAAGACGTTTTTTCAAGAGTCTCCATCGTTCCCGCTTATAGTGAGGCGAAGCTGAGTCATCGTCAACAACGGCATAGTTTTATCGGCTGTAAATTCGAGCTCCAACCACATGCGCGACCCGAAATTTTATGTGACGCGTTTAAACCGTTTCAATTGCGAAATTTACGAGAGGGTTGGATTTTAAAACGCGTTTCAGGGAAGGAATAATAGCTTTCGCTTAAAATGTTTTATGTTGAGTTTTATTAGCCGTGTCGCCACCTAATGTTTTTACGGTCGCGCGGCGGGAGTGAGCTATTCCATATCCTGCTAATATAAATGTGAAAGTTTGTATGTTACTCTTTCACGTAAAAACTACTGGATGGTTTTTAATGAAAACTTTATAATAATGTAGCTTACACAACAGAATAAGACACAGGCTACAATTCATAAAGATACTGTGTGAATTATTCAAAATGTGACGATAAATGTCAAGTAGGTACTTAACTGAAATCTACGCGGACGAAGTCGGGGGCGGCCGCTACTTTTATTATAAAAATGTAGTGGTATTTTTAAGAGTTCGTGGATGATTTATGCTGAAGAAATTGAAAGTATGTTATACTAGCTTTTTTCCCGCAGCTTCGCTCGCCTTAAGAAGTATTTTACGGAATTGGGGTGATGCGAAGAGACAAAAAGTAGCCTTTGTTACTCTCCATCCTTTTAACTATCTCCACCCAAAAAATCACGAAAATCCGTCGCCCCGTTTAGCCGTGAAAGACGGACAAACAAACAAACACACTTTCCCAATTATAATATTAGTATGGATGTAATTAGTTTGGATTATGAAACTACCTACCGCGAAACTAATTTGTAATGAAATATACGGATATAAAACGGCTTAAATTGAGTTTCGCTCAACATGTTAGCGGGCCACAACAAATTAACACGAAAAGGCACACGAGTGGCAAAACTCGAGTGGCAAAACACGAGTGGCAAAACACGAGTGGCAAAACACGAGTGTCAAAATACGAGTGGCAAAACACGAGTGGCAAAACAC
>BHDV01003568.1:0-20503 GCA_005406045.1 Adoxophyes honmai | reverse complement strand
TAAATGTTTAAGAAACGTCATAACTGTGTTTCTATGTTCTTATATTTTGATATAATTGTGTTAAAATTGGTTTCTAGAGGTTTGAGCACAACGGAAAAAGCTTGCCAATTTTTCATGTTTTTGGAGGTTAATATCTCCTTTAATAATTCAATAAAGAAAAAAAAGGAAAACATAGGAACATGCTAATATATCATTAGATTGTTGATGTAAAAAATCATTGTTCTACAGGTAATATCTAGCGAGGAATCAGGGGACTACGTTTCCATACAAAATATGACCGCTCCATTTCCTCTTAATGAATTAGCCCTTAGATATTTATAACTCCATAAGATACGGCTGTCAAAACCTCTATCGAATGACAAAAGACAAGCTGAGTTTTTCGTTGAGTAGTGTTGGAGTACACTTTGTGGCGCTCGTACGCCAAAACTATTGACTTTATGAAATAAACACTGAAACATAAATTGTAGGAAATTGCCTCTAGTTTTATTTTGTAGTATACTGTTTTATTATAAAATGAGTCAGACAAGAGATATTGTCAAAAAACTAATTTTACGCCCCATTTTTCCAATATGGCGGCGTTAGCGGCAAAGATACGAGGTGGCAAAGTAGAAATTCAGAAAGAGCACATTAAAATCTATAATATTACCAATTTTCAAAACTCCCGGAAATCTTTCCAGGCAAAACTACCCGATGACCACACTACTACGTTGTAGTTGTTATTTTGTCTGTGTAAGGTTTCGTTTGCTTCGTATGCATCATAAAAGAATAATGATATTATTTTAGCTAGTAAACTAATTTTTGCGACAGCAAACACCTTCATAAGGCTCAATTCGCACCAGAAGAGCGGCGAAGGGCGGCGAAGCGCGGCGACCCGCTCGGTAGAGATCGGTAGAGAGCCGCGAGGATTCCCGCGACTGCTCGAGAAGCAATTTTACATTCCATTCACTGCATGCAATGGATTGCGTAAATTTGTAAATAGATTAATAAAAAAAAAAGTGTAAAGATACCGCGCAAAACGTTTACCTTACTTTAATTTTTACTAAGTTCTTTGTGTTCTCCGTGTCAATGAACATTGTTCACATTCTGTTTAGGAATAGAAGCGTGATGTTTACATGTATGCTAAATTAGAGGAGACGTGAACGCAGACTAGAGTCTATTTACTTCCTAGACCACCTCGGTCCAGCCTCTTGGAAACCTGTTGGGCGCCTAATGGTTTGGAAATAATCCGTCGACTCGAGTTTTCGATATTTACAAAGGGTTGACCGGTCACTGTATGCGCCTAGAGGATGTAACAAGTGACAACGTTACGGGTATTCTTGTGCAATGTTATTTTACGACATCCACGGAAGAAATTGAGAGGTGTTATGACCCGAAATCAAATTGTATAACAGTATGAGGACAAGTATCGGGAGATCCGTAGACGAACTAAATTAACCGATGTTGCCTTGCGGATTAGCAAGTTGAAGTGGCATTTAAGGTAAGCGTCCACATGTTGGTATCGTACGCAACGGACCCATCGCATCAAACGGATAAATTTTTCACAGTGCGTCCACTGTATCGGCAGCGTACGGATTACCGACGGTGAGTACTAGCAGACGGTTTTACTATGCCAGTACATTCGGATTTTCGTAGTGAGCGCACGGGTGGACTCTGTGAGAACGGACGAAAGCGATGAAGAACAATTTGTCGTTGTGGCTTGTTTGTTGGCAGAAGAGGAAGAATTGAAAAAAAAAGCTCAAAAAAGGAAACAGTATTTAGATATTAGCGCGCAGGGTGCGTCCACTGATCAGCATTCCGTATGACCTCATCGGCACGCATCGCAAAAGTTGCCTCTCGGAGCAACGGTGTCGGCATTGCCGATGTGCGATGCGTACGATGCGGACAGGTGGACGCACTTATATGAGTTTCTATACAAAAAATACTACGATCCGTTGCGTGCGATACGTCCGATGCGTACGATACCGACAAGTGGATGCTTAGCTTTTGGTACCTACTTACTTTCTTAGGAAATCATAACATTTCTCCATTTCTGCCGTGGTTATGAGAAACTACTCCTTAGTCTTATTTTACGACAAACATACATAACATAGGGTAGGAAGGTAGAGCACTCAAAAATTTTATATAGACAAAACCACGTCTATTTTCACATTTCGCAGTAACATGATGAAAGACGTATACTTAATAGTGACAAGTTGCCAGCCTGTTGTCTAAATCATACATACCTAATCGAAAAAATAAAGATGTATTACTCTAAATCCGACACCACAGGCAAAATTCCTCATTAAAGCTAAGCGTCCACAGGTATGCATCGCACGCATCAGACGCATCGGATTCAATCAGATGTATGGCGAAATCCGATGCGTACGATGCGGACAGGTGGACGCACTTGTATGAGTTTCTATACAAAGAATACTACAATCCGTTGCGTGCGATACGTCCGATGCGTATGATACGACAAGTGGACGCTTAGCTTAATCCACTTATTCCTAGAATAAAAAAATAACAAAGACTTATGTGCAAATCCTTACCATTATCAGGTAAGCCGAAAAGAGGCAAAGTATTAGTTATTCCGTGTACCTGGAGTCAGGCTGTTGTTTAGGATGATCCGCCGAAGAATCAATTAGCGCGCGTGAATCATTGAGTAGGGCTTACGGATATGTTAAGCTTTTGAGGAGTAAACACACGGGCTTTAGCCTGTTCAAGGCACTTAAAAAACATACGTAATATACAGTCATGTTATAGGTAATGTGTATAATGGAGACTTAAGCTAAGCGTCCACAGGTCCGCATCGCACGCATCGGACGCATCGGACGCATCGGATTCAATCAGATGTATGGCGAAATGCGATGCGTACGATGCCGACAGGTGGACGCACTTGTATGAGTTTCGATACAAAGAATACTACAATCCGTTGCGTGCAATACGTCCGATGCGTACGATACCGACAAGTGGACGCTTAGCTATAGAGGAAAAAACCACAAGAGAGACAATGCTGGCCACCCAGAACTGTCGGACCCACTTATAAATGTCAACCGTCACTGTCACAGAAACCGTACAGAGCCAAGAAACATAGAGGGGGCTCTCAACCTAGACGCTGGCAAAATTGTCCAACCACTAATGGACAGACGCCATTAAAAACAAAAAAAAACCATAGAGGAAAAAGCCACTAGCGTTACGCGCGATCTTGGCCGGTCAATAAGAGCACAGCGATCTCCTTCCCGTGGTCATTCTATACAATACCTAGGCAACGTATAAAATTAATCGTATACACATTGCCGGAACGTTTTTAGCCAATGTAATATAATGGCTAGGCATTCTTTACAATTCCGGATTATACACATTGCCTATAACATACATAAACATAAAGCTAGTTCCTAAATGGAGTATACAAACCCGCACAAAACGCTACAAAGACAAAACCAACTCAATGTGATTCAACAATGAAGTCCCTAATCCGCACTGGGCCCGCTTGGGAACTGTAGCTGAAGCTGTCTCGGACTGAAAAAAGGCTGTGCCCAGCAATAAGACGTCAGGCTGGTTTCACAGCTGTCCGGGAAACCCTGACGGGCTGTCGCTACGGGCGCCCGGAACGGGAGCACAACTGAGGAACTAGAGCATCGTTTCACAGCGACCCGGACCAGAGCGATATGAAGCGATATACGTCACTTAGCTAACAATACCGCGTAAGTCAAAAATTGGCCATATGACGATTTGTATACCAATCGGTAGATTATTTTTTTGCGCATCCAATGGGCTCACCCTGGAGGCTGTATCGACCAATTAGAGCGCGATATTTAAGAAATAGTAACACCACACAACTCATTGCTTGCCCAAACACCGCGCAAGTCATCAATCCGCCATAGAAAATTGGCATGGTTCACGTCGCATGTATGTTACGAACACCGCTTAAGTCTTTAATTTTGTTGGAGTAAAACCGCGTAAGTCATGAAAATTACCACTTCAAGCCAAATACATGTACACTTTAATATTCATAATATTCATCATAATAGTCTAGATGAGCTAGACTCAATACCCCATAATAGTTGCATTTATATCATGCCCGTATTGTAAAAATTAAATTTTTTATGCAGTTTTTTGTGTCTCCTGAAAACTAAGCAAAACTGACTTACGCGGTATTGTTAGCTAAGTGACGATAAGCCCCGTGTGGTGCCGGGTTAGAATAGCACCTCCCCCTTTCTTCCCGTGGGTGTCGTAAGAGTCGACTCTGGGAAAGGGTTAGTGTATTGTGGGCGATGGGCTAGCAACCTGTCACTGCAATATCACGTTTGACCATCTGGTTACCCTGAAATTGCTAAACGTGGCACTGGATTTTCGAATTCACGTGCTCTGCCTACCCCTCTTGGGAATACAGGCGTGAGTATATATAATATATATATCAAATCATGCTGGAAGTGGCTGCGTGACGTGAAATAGTCGGTTTGTATATGTAACGATCCATGTGGGAGCATAGACGTGATTGATTGTATGTAAGTTAAATTAAAGGTGTAGAGTACCTACTACGACATAGAGGACAGACCCTATAGAGAGTCAATGTCATTTTATTTAATCGAAGACTACTCCGCCAAATCATGGCGGCGTTGGTTGTGCTCTTATTGGCCGGCCCAAGATCGCGCGTAACGCAGTGGCTTTTTCCTCTATGGTTATTGGCTCTTTACAGTTTCTGTGACAGTTTGTAAGTGGTAATAAACTAACGGTTTGCGGAACTGGGTGGCCATCATTGTTTCTCTAGTTGGTCTGTCCTCTATGTACTAAAGGCATAGTTCATTTAAACTGATAACATTGTATCAAGACCTTATTTTATTCAGTATTTCATTTGAAAACACGCGCGTGTATACACGGCTCTCGCTAAAAGCCTTCTCGCCAGGCACCGACAAAGCCAATACAGGTAGAATAGGTAGATACTTCACCGGGGATTATCCACGTAAACATTTTATACAGACGTGCAAAAGTCTGCCGCAGCCTGAATACTGTTCGCACTATCCATACGTTGACAATGATAACGAGTTCTCCAATTTAATAAACAGTTGAACTTTTGTCTTCTAATTTTTTACTAGTGCCATTTTTTTGGATGAGGTCTTAAGTAATTTTCAAAAAAGACGTACTTAAAGTACGTCGTTGATGAGTGCTTTAATTTTGATGTAACTGAAGAGGATTAACTATTACCCGTATTTTGACAATAATAGTGAGTGTGTTAGCGAAAATGTGGGTAGTTGTGAACTGCTGTCAGCTGTGCCTAGTAGTCGCGCGGAAAGAGCGGCTGCACGCAGTGCGCGTCCGTCCGCTGCCGTGGCGCGTAGCTCCAGATGATGGGTCACGGATTGACCCGAAACATGTCGAGCTAATCGCGGTGTAAACAACGTGAGTAATTCCGTTACTTTTCACTAGGATTAACTAGTCACTAATACATTTTGTATCGGTAATTTTCGTAAATCAGAGGAAACGATTGTAAACATTTCTTTTAATGATTCATTTTTCAATTCTAACTCATTTTCTAGGTAATATTATGGAGGAGGTAGTTATGGAGTGCAGTGTGCTTGGAAGCTACACATGCTAGAAAGTGGGTGCCACGAGACTGATAGCGATGACGGGGTAGGTCCAAAGATGGCGGGTGGACGTGAACGTGTTTCTCAACGAATGGATGGCCCCAAACCACTCTGGATCGGGAGGAATGGAGAATGGGGGAGGCCTTTGCTCAGCAGTGGGATGTCATTTTTAACCGACTTCAAAAAGAGGAGGTTCTCAATTCGACCTAATTTTTTTTTTTATTTTTTTTATTTTTATGATACGCACGAGGTTAAATGACCATAGCGTTGACGTATGCGATACTTAAAATACTTCCATGGAAAGTAATCGCTATTATAACGATTTTCAGAAAATACAGTACACTCTTGTTAACATAGCTGATTTTTTGTTAACATATTTTTTTGATACTTACCTTTGTGTCTATGTAGCCGCGATGGCTGATGTACGAGTTAATAAAACATGTTTTTTGCGCGAGTAAAATCCTTTTCGACATTCAAATATTTACGAAAATTGGGAAAGTTTAAAACAGTGAATTCGATAACGCACAGGATTAGATTTTCCTGTGCAGCATTTGGGTAGTTTTAATGTTTTTTTTTTATATGGACGGGCAATAAAAGCACTGCAGATATACGTGCCACCCATATTGAAAACATTTAAAGTTTTCATACAGATTGATCAAACCGACTTAAAAAGTTGTATCTATTACTCTCGGCATTTTGCTTTTAAACTCACCTAAATATTTAGATAACCAAAATAGCAAGGCAACTTGTGAGATAAGGCAAGTCGAATTAGGTAAAATGAAGTAAGAGGTTGACTAAGTAGGTATATTTTAGGCTAAGGCTAAGTATATTGGTATATTTTAGGCGACAGACTAGCAACCTGTCACTATTTTATACTTATACGTACACATAATGCCTGTATTCCCAAATAGGGTATGCAGAACACAAAACTCTACATTGACAAATCCACGACTATTTATTTCAGGCTTTGTAGCCGCTTGCAGCGTGTTTTTAAAATTTTAAGTTATGAGGTAGGTAGGGTCAGCGTCAAAAGTAAGTGATAATTTTAGTATAGAATTTGACGTAACTCAGTACTAAAATTGTCAGTTACTTTTGACGCTGACTGTACAATAATAATGACAGGTTGTTAGTCTGTCGTCTAAAATATACCTTAACCTATATCCTTAGATGCCTCTTACGAAATCCATGAAAGAAATGCAAAGGTTTTATTCTAAACCCGACACTACACGATAAATTTTACAACTTAAAATCTAAAAATAATTCTAGAACTGCGTTAAACGTGAAATATTTATGGTTTTGTCTATGTAGAAGCGTTTTTTATACTCTGTCTACACCAGTTTGAATACAGACGTGACGTATAATTTAGTTTTATACCTACTAAAAAAAATGATTAGATGTATAACGGTAAAGTTCAGAAACCCCCTTCCTCAACGGACTAAAACAGTTGAATACTCGCAACAACAAACAACATCGTAACCGCAAAAATTTAAATTTCGAAAAATGAATTCCTTTTTCAAAATTGCCGAACGAAAACGGTCAAATAGACCGCAGACGTAAGCCGCTTGACAGTCTCCGCTGGGAGGAACAATTGAATAATGAACCGGTATTATTTGTCGACAAAGCGAGTAAGTTTCCTTACCACATCGCAGTAAATAAATATCGAGACTCCGCAAGCCTCTTATCTGCCGATTGAAAAGTTCCACCGGGAAACTATTATGGCCTTAACGGGGGTTCTCGATTGTTTCTCGGTCGAGACTCGATTAGCTCCTTTGTAGTTTTTAGTTGGAAATTCAAAATTTAAAACTTTATTTACGCAGACTCCTAAGAACACTTTCACGCGTATTTTTCGAGTCTACGAGCGCTACGGAAAGACCAAGAAGAATGCGCTGCAAGAAACTTGGCAAAAGTGTATGTACTTAGATATCGGTTTTTCCATGAGGTGTAAGGTTTAGAATTAATAATAGATACCTCTCCACTTTTTCGTGGATGTTGTAAGGGGTGGCTAAGGAAATTATAGGTTAAGGATGTCAGGCAACAGGCTTGTAACCTGTCACTAGCTCACCTCTCAATTTAAAGTGGCTGTAGGTGAAGTTGTCATGTTTTGGTCCTTTGTGTTTCGGGTATTTTCGTGTGTGTGTGTGTGTGTGTGTGTGTGTGTGTGTGTGTACGAGTACCGTCAGCCGCGCCGCCCGTCGCGCAATCAATTAATAATTTGCTATATTATTTCGATCGTCATCTGTTTTAAGAGTTGTTTTAGTAAGCCGATTTTGTAAAGTAAACATTATAATGTAGGTGACACACCTCAGGAGACAGGATGTATTTATATATTTAAGCCTTCTAAGGTTGTAATATGGATGTACCTAGATAAAAATATACTAATATTCTAAATCCAATAGTAGTGCGAAAGGGGAGGCGTGGAAACTGGCGAGCGGCTGGAAGCAATCGAGTCAACCGTTTAGCGGGACCGCGGCCGCGACACAAAAACGCTATTTGCTATTTGTACGAACCGATTGCAGCCGATATCTATCGCCAGTACCATGTGCAAGGGGAACAGAAATACATACATACATAGACATACATTCATCACGCCGATGTTCGTAAATACGGTAAGTAGAGCATATGAAAAGTCACATTACTAAAACCATGGCTAATTCACTTTACATATAGTACGTTGGTACGTTTGGCCAGATTAAACATTAAACTACCGTGAGACTCAGACATCTTGAAAAATATACGGATAACTCACGATTTATATCGAGTTTAGGTCGACATGTTTGGGGCTAAATTGTCGCCATCCATCTAGGAGCCGTGGCAGCTGCTGCTGCCAAACGCGCACTGCGCGCCACAGCTCTATTCACGAAACAGGTCGAGCTCAACTCGAATTAAAACGTGATTTATCCGTATATTTTTCAAAACTGGACCAGGTTTTAAATGGAGGGGGTAAGTTCGCAAATCGCTTTTACATTTCCACCACAAAATTTTTGAAAGTTCAATGTCGAGAGCTATAGCCACATAAAGTAAAATTTTAGGGCCACAGTCAGATACTTGCTCTTCAACACAAAAACACAAAAAAGTGGACTTTCCCCAATACACCTGAATTAGTAATTTGAGAGTTTATTCTTCATAAATTGTTTCTCCTATTTCTAATATTGAGCATCGTTGTAATTGAAAAAGTTTTATCGAAAACAATAAATCAATTAGGTTTAAAGAACAATCCTATTAAACTTGGCCAAGTTTTAACACTTGGCTTGGCTTACATTGTTTGCGAGATGATTCAAATTGAAGTATTCTGGAACAACAGTGCGTAAACTATTATCTTCAATAAGTAATTAATATTTGTTACTGTCATGTCAGCACTTAGATATAAGCAATGATTGTTGAGCAGTGTCTAAATAAACACGAATCTGAATAGACGTTTCCTTTCCGGGCAGGATCACAGGTAGGGTAAACGTACCAGTGGCCAGCCAGGGCCCAGTGATCAGCCGTTTCTGTCGTTTATTAGATATAAATACCGCTAAAATTCGAATAAACAAATCAAGTGCACTTAAATAGAAACTTTGGTTCCTAATTGGTTAATTCGTCACACGACAGGTAAGGTGGGGGGTCAAACGGGAGAAATAAACTCGTTAATTCAGGTGGCGGCGACCGACAAGAGCAGTAGTGTCATGTCCGCCATTATTTTAACTTCGCGTGGTGTTCTCTTTAAAGGTAAGAAAAACATATTCTACTATCAAATTCTATCATTTGTTATGCAACTAAGCTTTTTGTTTAACTAATGCATTTAATTATATTAAATTTGAACGAACATATTGCTGTTTTACGTAAATATTGTGGGGGCTGGGCACTGGGTACGACTTTTTCATAAAAGCTCCAGAGGTCAGCCCCACCTAGCTAGATACTGGGTTTATGAATTATTTTTAAAAGTGTGAGAAAATGCTGCCGTTTAAACCATTAAAGTTAACTTTTTAAATTAAGTAAGGCATGTCCTTTCATATTCCTCAAAATACCCAGTGGTCAGGCGTCTCAAAGTCCTGAAGGTCCTAGAAAAATGGGTCCTGATTCAATTTTAAATAATATATGGACTATATTTCTCGAGGATTCAACAAATGGCTTGCAGATAACGATTTGCAAAAACCCGTCATACTCTTTGTTAATGGCCATAAGAGTCGTTTGATAATGAAACTTAGCAAATTTAATATTGTTATGATAACTATATCATACTTTATGCGCTCCCACCCAACAGCACGCACATAATGAAACCGGCTGACGTGAGTGTATTCAAACCTCTAAAATCCGAATAGTTCTTCTATTTACCATAAATGTAAGACATAATACCTAGAAACTTAAATAATATGGATTATTATACAAATTAAGCTCATTTCGATCTCATGTTGATTCAAAGTTATGAGGGCTGAATACTGGGACCATCGTGGCTGGTCACTGGAATTTAGAGGCTGACCACTGGCAAAATGGGTCATTTTTTATTTGAAGTTAAATATATATTTTATAACGAGAAATATTGATTTCGCCAAAGGTTGTTAAGAAACTATAATAAATAATCAATACAATCATGTACTTCGTTTCACTATCCGACGAAACCTGTAAAAATGCCAGCTATTCAAACTTCAAAAACTCGATTTGGGGCTGAGCACTGGTACGGTTACCCTACCTAGGTACGCTTCACTTTTTTATCAAAAAGTTTAGTATTAAAAATAAACGAATTACTTTAGACTGACCGTGAGGTATTGGGTTTAGAATATGACCTAGCCATTTCTTTCGTGGATGTCGTTAGAGGCAACCGACTAGATTGTCACTATTGTACTTATTATCTCAAAAACATAAAATCATGCAGAAAGCGGTTATGAATCGTGAAATAGCCATGTTTTTGTCTGTGGTAAGTTTCATCTGGTCTGTCTACCTTATTTTGGATACAAGCGCGACGTACAGTCGCGAACCGGGATTGTTGAGCCACTTACCGATAATTGTAACTTGGTCGTGTTATACTAATCCAATAGCTAACACCTAGTCGGTCACATCAGTCATTGATTACACGTCTAAATTACGAACATTGGCAAGTGGCTTAACAATCCCGGTTCGCGAATGTACCTACGTCTGTCTCGTTGTATGACGACGTAAAGTTTTTAAAAATCGTTGCCCAGGATCGTTCAAAACTTTTGAAGGAAATCTGAAATACCTATTGCACCCTAATGACTGAGTGCAGTAATGCTAGAATGCGGTAAAAGAGCGATCAGTCACTGTCGAGCCATTGTTACCTCTTACCGCACCGGTCCACAGTGAAACGCTTATAAAACTTCTATTATTAAATTGTTAAAAACACCTGCTCGAGAACATGAGCAGAGAATTTTGTTTAAACTAGGTAGGTACCTACTAGGGTTGCCAACTTTTTTTGGACCCAATATAGTAGTTTTGACTTCAGAACCCATAAAAATATAGTAGTTCGGGAATAATTAATAAAAAATATAGTAGGTTTCAAATAATATTTAATTATTTTCTAAACATATATTTTTTACTGCTTTGAGCTTTCATTAACAAATTTTTGTTTTTCAAGAAATTGTCATAGCTTGTAAGACAGTCAAGATTCAAATTAATACTGATCAATAGTTCTGCTTTTATTAAGTCTATTCCTGCTTTGTTGCGTTCTTTTTTCCCGAATTGCATTGCAATACAAGCACTGCGGGGTGTATGTAAATGTAAGTAACATTTTCATTCAGAAATATTCTGAAAGTGTGATAAAAAAATAGAAACCAAGTTTAGCGACTTTGATGATAAAAATATAGTAGTTTTGCCTACTATATTTTATTTAAAAAAATATAGCAGTTGGACCCCTAATATAGTAGGATACTATATTATATAGTAGGGTTGGCAACCCTAGTACCTACATACCTACTTAGTGTACTTAGCAAGGTGTAACGTTTAAGATTTTCTCGAAACTTTTCACTCACCTTTTTTCTGCTAACTTTATGGTTTGTCTACTTAGAATAACGGTTTTTTTTAGTTCAAAGATAAATATATTTTAGGCGACGGGCTAGCAACATAGCTACCTCCATACGGGGTAGGTATGTAAAACGGATGCTAAACTTAACACTCTTCTGAGCAGACTTTAGCCTAACGTGTTACAACTTTATTCGTAACTTTTAATTGGTTTACGTTCTCAGTTAAAAGTGATACAACAACTCTATTCGAATTTTACATAGCCGTGGTTTGATTTCAATGCCATGGTACTTGTAGCGGCATCTAGCAGAATTATTCGTAACTACCACAGCGCTTGCTAGCTTCGTTACGCCGCTCTAGTGCCACCAATAGATGGCGTTACCCGTCCCGAGGCGTCTTGTTTGTAAACATTTTATTTATTTGTCTCGACTCGATTTAGAAACTTGACATACATGGGGGTTACTTCTAATTTAAGTTATTTTTAACCTAAGTAGATCCTTATGAATTTGATTGTTTTATCCAAAATTTACCGGTAACCTACCCGGTTGACTCTGCACTTGTGTGTTTGGGTAAGTAGAGAAGAAAAACAAAATGTTTAATGTAAAATTTTTACTCCTTACATTTGCCCTTTAATTTATTTAACTTCTTACTTTAAGCTAGGTACCTACCAACTTTTCGTGTATATCCACAGCTCTATTAGGTATATTTAAAGAAGGTGCTGTGAACTTAAAAAAACTTCATAATTTTTAACTTTCAACATTCCATTTCTAAAAAACTTTTAACAATTTTCGTTCAAACCTAGCTAAATACTACTGCAAGATAACTGGCCTTAAAACAAATCAGTCCATCCGCTTGAAACCTAAGATGATATAAACAGACTTACTTCCCTCTTTTCGCGGCAAGAGTTTAAATTTATAAGTACATGTATAACATCCACGTAATCTTGTTTAAAAAGCAACATTGAACTTTAAAACAACATTCCCTTAGAAAATAATATCGGATATTTATGACATTGTTACCTTAGAAAGTTCTGGAACCATAACCGAGAGTCATGTTCCATTCAATTTGGTAACTTTGGCCCTATTAAAAGTTGCCGCCTTCTGCAATATTGCTAAAACAATAAACGGCGTTCCATTGTTATTTTGTGCAGGTTATTTATTAGCGTAATGGGGATTAAATTGTTTATTCATTAAATTAGCCGATTGGGAGGATTATCGCGATTTAATTTCATAATTTGAGTTTGTGCGGTGGTTTCAGTCAGTGTGCTCTAATGTCGTTGGAATTCTGAAGATACGGGATGGGTTTTAAAATGAAATGGTAGATTTGTTTTACTAAAATATGTGTAGAATAACTGTCCGAAGTAAACATAGAAATGTTGTAGAGATATTTTAATCCAGTTCGTATTTTTAATATGAAACAAATATGTTTTGTTTAACAGTTTGATCATATTATTATTAAAAAATTACAAAGTCATAATTTTTTTTTAAGTATAAAAAGTAGGATCTTCTCGCAATTTTATTATGTATGACTCATACTGTATGAGGTTTGAGATATTGAAATGTTTCTGAAGTTTTTGACACCTTTTCCAACTTTTTCTTACGTCTTTTGTTCAATTTACAAAAGATATTTTACATCAGTTTAATGTGATGCCATGTATTCCTATATCCATAGGGGTATATTTTTGGAGAGAGTAATGCTTCCGTATTCGCGCTTGGTGTTTAACTATCCTATTAACTCTGGAGCAATGTTCCAACCGACCATCTGTTTGTCTAGACAAGCAACGAGACAACTAAACAGACAAACATTCTTGCTGCTCCGATCATTTGTCATCTTGGCTTTCGCGGAATATTTGTAACGATTTGTTTGCGAAACGTTACCTCGCCTTTATTGTGTGAGTGGTCAAATGTCCAATAGGAAGGCTGGTTTCTGTGTGTGAGTGCATACGGATGGAGCAAGATTCCTCGTATATTGTGATGTGTGTCGCTTTAACGCGAAGTTTTGGCTGTTCGAGTTTTGTTTTACACTAGTGTAGTTTCTTGGACATGAGAGTTGGTTAAATTTAATGGCGTTTCGTAAAATTGCGTATCTTTATTTGTTAATACTGAGTTTAGCTCAACATTTTTCGGGCTGGTTCTTAGTTCTGTATTGGGAATACACACCGCTGCGTCTGCTGCAAGACGCGCACTCAATATAAGACGTGAGTTTATCTTTTCTACTTCACAATGGTTAATGGCAAAAAATTAAAAAAAAGTAAAAATAGGACTTACTTAGTTGAAGATTTTGACGAAAATTTTCTGGGATACTTGAAATGACCGGTGCCGTCAACCTGCAATCGATCAATTTAGTCGACCGGTAACTGTCGATCAATTAAAACTACCAGACCTGTAGCTCAACTTCGATCGACGTTGATCGACGCCGTCCATCGCCGATCGATCTGGTCTGGTAACATAAACGCAAAACTACTCAAATTGACTGAAAATTTTACTGCACTCATATTTTATTTCCTCGGAGTATCCCTTCGTAGTGCAGTAGGTTGCAGAACCGCCATAAATTCCTTTACTTTAATAAACCCCAACTTTTACGGTTCACACCCAATTAGCCAAGCCTGTTACGAAGGATGAAAACAATAACTAGCCAAGAAACTACGGCAATTAGTTGTCGTCAATCTCAATCGGAAGTTTGCCCGTGTCGATACCCATCTCATGACTTGGACTATATCTTATTCACTGGGTAATTGCTAGACCTCTGGCTATGTACTCAAAAATAGATTGGACGGAAGACGGTTCAAATACCTATGTATGTCAAGAAAAGTGTAGTGGAAAAGTAATTTTTTATCATCATTGAGAATGGGGGAATGGTGTGGTGTCGGGTTTAGAATAACATCTCTTCATTTCTTCTGTGATACCACACAGAAAATGTCTTATAGCCTAAAAACATGCTAAAATTGGCTACGAGACGTTGAAAAGTCATGATTTTGACTATGCAGCGCTTCGTGTGCTCTGTCTACCCCATTTGGAAATACGGGCGTGAGAGGTTTTGTAAGTTTGACGTGTCTGTTTGTCTGCCTGCAAGTGTACTGCGAAATCGTAAATCATGAATAGACGGTTTGATTGCAATGCGGTTTTACTGAAGAGCGAGTTTGATCGCGGTAGTTCTTAGCTAGCTTTGAAGAAAATTCGATCAGTAAAATTATTATTGAAGTGTGTTGTTGTTAGTGTGGTGTCGGGTTAGACTTCTAACACCTCTCTCTCCCTTAATCCGTGAATGTTGAAGGCGACCAAGGAAAAAGCTTTAGGTACGTTTTAGGCTACATGCTAGCACTCTGTTACTATTATACCTATTTTATGTTACTTAAAACCGTGGAATAAGTCATAATATTGTCACATACATACGTACATAAAAGTGACTCCCCATTTCCTGCGGGGTAAGAGACAGCAGAGCACTATTCGCTCCTATTCTAGCATACTTCTATCGCTTTTCTCACATTCATCACTCTCGTCAAACACGCTCGACGGTTTTGGGTAGTTTTAATTTTGCCTCTTTTTAGAACATTATCGATCTGGTCGATATACGTTCTTCGAGGGAGCTCTACTCATCTTTGCTTCTATGTAACGTTTTGCATGTTCAGGCTGCTCCATTTCGGAATACAGGCGTGATGTATGTATGGGTAACATAAAAACCATCCTCATCATCTTCCACCACAAACCGGGCTTAATGACTTCTGGTAAAGTTTAAAGAATAAAACTTGACCATAATCACTTAATAGAATGTGGTAGAAAGGCCAATTGTAACTGAATATTGAGGAAGTTATAAAAGTAGACGGTATATAAACGTTATTGTTGTGGTTAAGTTGCACCGTTATACGTGTGTCGCCTATGGCGTGGGACCATAACTCTTAAACAGGTGAGTCGATTTACAGTCGAAGGTTTTTTATATAAAATGAGATAGTAGGTCTCAAATAAAAAGGAATCTTTGAGGACCTAATCTATAGACTCCTGGCCCATGTTAAAAAAAAAATGGATCATCTGAACCACCAGGTGACCTATCTAGAACGATATAAGAGCATAAAATAGTAAGAAAAATGGTGAGCCATTAAGTCGGATTTCCTTTTTGTTTTCCGACTATTCCCAAGGTAAATTTGGTCGTTTTATTTTTTACGGCACCAGTTTCATACTATTTCAATACTGCTTCTAATCCATTATTCCGCAACGCCGTACAAACATCATGCGACAAGGCTAAATAATCGAGGGTTGTACTTTTGAATTCTCACCTGCACTCAGTAGTCTATAACTTAGTAGAAAGAATCATTAATTTAGGGATCAACAATGAATGGATTATTTCTAAGTACAGTCAGCGTCTGATACATGGTTACACTTTGGTACTTTGTCACTGTGATCGCAGTGACAATTTCATGCGAGAGTTCAAATATGAGGTTAATTAGAAAAGGTACTAAAGTGTATACATGTATCAGACGCTGACTGTACTAAAGAATTAAGTACTAAGTTACGTGGCACTGGATTTTTGAATTCATGTGCTCTGCCTACCCCTCTTGGGAATACAGGCGTGAGAATATGTATGTATGTATGTACTAAAGAATTAGATTACAAAATAGTAATAACATTATTGAGCTAAGTAGGCTTATATCAACACTTTTATCTTCTTATCATGTTTCTAGTCCGTAGCCCTTCATCTAGGAGCTGCGGCGACGGCTGCCAAACGCGCACTGTGCGCGACTGTTCCTATTCGACAATACTATTGCGCAGGACTGCACTCGTTACCATTGTTACCATCGTCACATTAAATTTTACCACATTTTAATTATTATTCTCATTACCTCGACATTTCAATAAGCATGCATTAAGCATGAGTGAGAATCACAAAAGTTTAAAACTTAATATCACTTAAATTGTTGTTCATACATACATACATAAAATCACGCCTATGTTCCCAAATGGGGTAGGCAGAGCACACGAAATGTGAAATAGAGATATACACAATTATGACTATTTCACGCTTCGCAGCCACTTATAGCATCATTTTGGGTTTGAAAACAGATTGTTGTTCAATTTAGGGTAAAATATAACACTAACAATCACACTACACCAGCTGTGTTGACACAGTATGAAAATTCAACACCGTCTTCCAACTCGAGGGTAGCTCAGTAGCTAAACGTAATTTCCGTGGAATGAAAAATTTCTCCCTTGCCAGTACGGAAATTTTATCAAAACCGATATAGTACGTTGAATCCAAGTCGATTTAATACGTGTGTTATCTATACATAGATACAGACACGCCTATGTTTCCAAATGGGGTAGGCACATCAAACGTGACATAGACAAAACCATGATTATGACTATTTCACGTTTCGCAGCCATTTCTAGCATAATTTTAGGTTTGAAAACCGATGGAAGAGGTAGTTCCTATAATAGTGGCAGGTTGCTATTGCTAGCCTGTCGCCTAAAGCATATCTAAATCTTTTCTTAGTCGCCTCTTACGACATCTACGGAAGAAATGGGTGTAATTCTATCCCGAAAACACACAGGACTTAGACAGACACAGGAGTTATCCATATTTTTAACTAGCGGACGCCTGCTACTTCGTCCGCGTAGATTTCGGTTTACTTGCTTGACACTTATCGTTACATTTTGGACAATTCACACAATATCTTTATAGATTGTAGCCTATGTGTTATTCTGATGTACCTATAAGCTACATTATTGTACAGTTTTATTACAGTCCATTCAGTAGTTGTCGCGTGAAAGTAACAAACACCCAAACATCCATACTCACAAACTTTCACATTTAGGCGCTGCGCAGACGACAGTGTTTTGTGCGATCGAGTCTGTGGAGCAATAAATTGTGTGAATGGCGCGGTGACAGTTTCCAGGAATTTCCATTCAGAGTTTCGTGGAAGATGTCAGCGCGCCATTCAGAGAATTTATTGCTGCGCAGATTCGATCGCACCAAAGTCTGTCGTCTGCGCAGCGCCTTATAGTATTAGTAGGACTAGCTGTGGCCGCGACTTCGTCCAGGTGGAATAGTTATTTTGGGCATTACCTTTTTTCGCAATAATAGGGAGCCTATACGTCCTTTCTCAGGGTCTAAAGATTGTCTGTGTCAAATTTTATCAAAATCGGTTGAGAGTTTTAAGCGGGAAAGTGTAACAGATATAGCGTTATAAACTGTGTTTAGAGTTAGAATTTTGTTGAGTTATTTTAATTATATTGTGGACAAAGATCACATAATACTGTTTTCAAATAGTCAAAGATTGTGTTGCGGATAATAGTTAAATGTAGTTTGTTTATTGTTATTAAGTCTGAGGACAGACTTATGGTAGGATGGCTGAATGTAGGAATGACTGCGTGTAAAGGGACGTTAGAGATGTATGAAAGAGACAGAATGAGAGAAAGGGAAAAGAGATACGAAAGACAGGAGTGAGGTGGATTGGTTTTGTTCTATTGCTTGAGACGGAAGTCGGACTGTAACAACGAACGGAAAAACGAAATAAAAGTTGTATTTTAAAAAGAAGCCCTATTATTTAATATCCCGGTCCTACATTTTACTTTCGCATTTATAATGTTAGTAGGGATTATTTTATGGGTCTCCAGTATGTTCAAGCGGTTGGGGCGTATAGCGCACGCGTGCACTCCAACTTGTCATTTGTCATCCGAGACTCCGAGACGACTGTCTGACGGATTTCAATTACCCGTCGTCCCACAAACGGATGCTGGGCCCGCCTCGGTTTCATAGCCTCCCATTATGCCGCTGAATACGCGGTTTATCGCTAGATTTTGCTTGTGGCTTCCTGTGGATTACTCCCTAATAACGAAGAAATGGATTAAGACATAGTTTCCAAATTCAAACTTACATTTATATTATACTTTACAATCGCGCCTGTGTTCCCGGGGTGGGCAGAGCACAGAAAAAGGGACACAGACAAAGCCATGGCTATTTCAGGGTTTGTAGCCTTCTGGCTAAATTTTAGGTTTAAATCAGATGGAAGTGACAGGTTTCTAGCCTGTCACCTAAAGCATAATCTAAACCTTAGTCGCTCTTCTTAGTCCTTCTTATTAGTTTTAGTCCTTAACGCCTTTTACAACATCCAAGGACGGAACAGTTTTAATGCATGCTGTGGGGTAAAGAGTAGGTAGCTGAGTTGAAATCATGGTACAGATTGCTAAGGTCATGGGTTGAAGTTCCACCTCGTGATCATTTTATTTGTGTACTCTCTTGGTATCTTAAGACACTTAGCTAAGTACAGAAACATACATACATACATAAACATCACGATTTTAACAGGAAATACTTCACTCGCTTCATCGACATTCATCCCTCTCTTCATATTGCTCGCCGGTTTCAGACACTTCAAATTACACCTTTTTTCAAAACATGAATCTAAAACATTGCATCAAAAGCAGAACTGCATCGTAGTAGAGTAACGTTGAATTCAATTAAGGTTAAATTGAACACAGTTTTATTAAGAAATTCTACACAAAAAGATGGGATTAGTTTATAGCAGTTTTGTCAGTGACAAATAGAGTCGGTGCCGCAGCGAGTTCCCACTGCAATGGTCTCCCCAACAGAATGGCGTCCTCATCCGAGATATATTTCCTAATTTGTTGCAAGCGACAGAACGTTACAAAGTGGTCAATTTCTGAACATCGGGATCCAGTGCACTTTTTCATCGCTGGCTTTTGTTAATCAAACAATTTAGCTTTTTATTCGCGTCGTTTGTCTGCACGAAAATAAAAGAGGGCTGTTTATTTAAGGGCCTAAATCTTGCCAGGACTTCTCAAATACCTATATTAAAACAAGTAATCGTAAAATTAGGCATGAAGCCATATTGTGTAAAAAAAAACGAAAATAATAATTTTGTATTCAGATCGTCAAAAAGCTTTGAGCTGCGATATTGTGGTACTTAAGAAGTCCTGTAAGATTTCAATAGGTATAATTTTATTATATTTGTTTCTTCTATAACTCCTTACATTTACTCCAGTAAATTATCTCCGGAGGGGATCTGTTACACTTTGAAAAACACTTCTATGTTTGCACCGTTGAAAAAGAAGTCCAAAACGAACCAAAAATCCTCCAGCAGAGAATAAGATTGTCATAAGTATTCCGCTATGCTAGCCGCCGTCCGTGGATATATGTCGTTACTGCAAAAGTTTGGTAGTTACACCCTGAAACAAATCCATGGGATTAAAGTTTATGTTTTTGAGCCGAGCGTTAAACGCGACGCCTTTGAACAGAACAACATTATTGCAGCTGGCTTGGCATCAGACGTTTGAGTTTTACACAACAGCTCGTAAAAAGAACATTAGTCCGTCCCAATTTTGACCACTTTACCTAATTTTGTAATGCGTCAAACAAACATTGTCTTGTATTGTTGGTTTTCAATGATTTTCATTCATTTTGTCTTCGAATATACGATGTGTAGTCGATATGATTGATTTCTGACCCACCACTGAACGTTGTCAGAATAGACGTAGTAAATAGGTAATTTTCTTTGATAATAGTAATAATATGGTTCGGTGGTCAATTAGAAATCATTTAGTTTTATAGCACTTAGTAATATTAACCCTTTACTTACGGGTGTCAATATAGATGGCAGTAAGGCCACAATTCTGCAAGACGGGTGTCACCTGTAGGTGCTTAGAGAGTATCTCCCAACATTTTTTCCTAACAAAAATTAGACCTACGTATTATAAAATCATGTAAGTGATGATGCAATTGCAAAAGCGGAATGAAATTAATATTATTTTAAGAATACCGGTTTTTTCCTTTAACCTGGGGTTTTTAACCTTTCGGTTTTTAACCTGGGGTTGACACCCGTACCACAGAAAAGTTTTGATGATACGAGGAACTCGACATAAAACTAAAAATAACTGCGGTCAATACCCGTTAAATACTCTTTACATTCTAACCAATGCAATAAATAAAGCAGTTAAGAGGGCATAAACATTTCTATGCAACTCGTCAAACGCGCG
>BHDV01003567.1:133322-183932 GCA_005406045.1 Adoxophyes honmai | reverse complement strand
CTGCGCTCGCTCCGTCAAAGCGGCGGCTAATCTCTCGCCGTATTACATTATGCCTAGCCATAATGAATTACGTTTAGCGCCGAATTCATTCCGGCGGTTTTTCATTCAGTCGCATTCAATCCGGCTAAACGTTCAGCCGCCGCATTACAAAACGGCGCTGTTTTGCAAACGGCTAGGCGTTATGTAAAACGCCGGATTATACAATCCGCCTTCGACATCTATACAAGTCTACTCTAATAATATAAAAGTAAAGAGTTTGTTCGTTAGTTTGTTTGTTTGAACGCGCTAATCTCAGCCAATCTCAGGAAACTTGGTATACCTACGTAACTAGGATAACAATACAATATTCTGTAGTGGACTTCTAGTGGCCCAGCCGGGACTGTCTCTGATGGAGGGAATTCTTCAACGGTTGGTCTGATTGACTTGAAATCTGGTGAACATAATCTAGGATAGAAGACAATTAAGTACAGTTGGGAAAAAGTACAATTAGCAAAAAAAGCTTGTATCGAAATTGATTTTTTTGCTGGTTAGGTTATTAAAGGTTAATTAGTTAAAGCCAAAGATAAATTAGGGGACAAATGTACCGCGACATGTGTCGCGCGACTTGGATATATCCAAGTATACCTATACACGTGACGCGCGACATGTCGAGCGAAGTCCGGCGACGTCGCGCTACATCGCTCGACATGTCGCGTGACGAATGTCGCGACACATTTGTCCCCTAATGTATCTTTGGCTTAACAATGCCCACTGATTGCGCAGTTTCTATAAACAAATAATTTGAACAAACCGACCGCGAATAAAGGCGAAAAGTTAAGTTGTTTACCTACTGCGACTAAATAGCTTCTTGATTTCAATTGCTTCAGATTACCTTCCTTATTATGCATTGTAGGCGTTAATAACCTGTAAGATTTAAACCACGAATTTTTGTCGACACTACGAGTAAAATAGGCCCAATTATGTGTCTTAATTACTACTTTTTAGAACAAATTTAATCATATTAACCCGTGTGGTGCCGGGTTAGAATAGCACCTCCCCATTTCTTCCCGTGGGTGTCGTAAGAGTCGACTCTGGGAAAGGGTTAGTGTACTGTGGGCGATGGGCTAGCAACCTGTCACTGCAACATCACGTTTAACCATCTGGTCACCCTGAAACTGCTAAACGTGGCACTGGATTTTTGAATTCATGTGCTCTGCCTACCCCTCTTGGGAATACAGGCGTGAGAATTTGTATGTATGTAATTGCACGCTTATTTGTGAATAGACCTTTACTTCATTTTTGGTAGTGAAATCTATCCATTTAGTGAAATTGGCTACTTTGGCTAATTTTGGCTACCATACGGTATTGTCATTGTAAATTGTCACCTTTATTTACCTGCCTGTGACGTCACAGACGTCATGTGATTGACTCCATTTTCTAAACAGCGTTTTCGCGTGAATTTGAGAATTTGAACTTTGATGTTTATTTTCTATGTTAATACAGACAAGAATCCGGAAATACTAATATATCGTGTTAATTACATCTTTAATTAAAAACATATTTCCAAATTGTCAAAAACCCTATTGCGTTCGACATTGAAAAGATAAAACTAAAATACGACGCATAAGCTCCATTGTTTTCCCATTTTCAGAAAGGTAAACAAACTATAAATTCACTTTTAGGGTTCCGTAGTGGGATTAGAAGGTTCACACCCTTTTACCCTTGGAAGTGTATTTTGGGTTCCTTTAATAATACATGCATGACCGTGTTCAGAAGGGCTTTTGTTTGGGATGCTATGTGGTGTTGATGGGATAACGCCTGCATTTCTTCCGTGGATGTTAAAAAATGCTACTAACGAAGGTTTAGGTATGTTTTAGGTGACTGGCTAGTCGCTTGTCACTATTATATTAAACGTCCGCGAAGCGTGAAATGGTCTTGGTTTTGTCTATGAAAGGCTTCGTGTGCTCTACCTACCCCATTTGGGAATACTGGCTTGATATATGTTTGTGTGTATTTAATGATAACTTTTCATTCTTAACCCCAAAACAACCCAAAATTTAACCACGACTCCCTATCTCTTGGTGAATGAAATCGTGGCAGTAAGAGTATTTTTTGATTTTGCTGTGATAATTACTTTTGTTCATAGTTATACTGCCGATTTGTTAATAATCAGCGAGTTTTCTTTACGTTTGTAATGCATGGACGCTATTAGCCTTAATGTTTTTATTATTATATTTAGAAACAAATACTTTGTATTCTCAGAACCAAGACGTGTAAACCAGCTAGGCTTGTTCTTAAATATTTTTTTTTGTATTTACTTTTCTTATAAATTGTCATACCTACAAGAAACAAGTATCTTACGGAACCGTTCACAAGAGTCCGACTCGCGCTTGACCACTTTAGATTTGGCACCGTGCCTCTGGAAAAGAATTTCACTGTCAAGAGCACCTAACTTGTAATGATGTAGTTTGTTGTACCGAGACCCTTACAACACGGTCGTGACAATTACTTTGAAGGTGGGTCCAAATTAGTAACATTTCGCCTTACCGAACACCTTGGACTTGTTACGTATAGTGTGGACGGGTGGAAGTTTGCATCGCATCGGACGCTGGTGGTAGCTCCGTGACCGTGACAAAGCTCGATGTCTGTAACGATAGTGTGGACGGCATTTGTTACGCGTACAAATGTAACGATAGTCCTTTACAACCGATGAATGCCATACGTGCGAGGGGCGGGGGAGCGGGTGTTGTCTTGTCAAGACGTGAATTCGCCCGATCCATCAATACCGTGTAGGTACCAGTACCAGCTCGATGACACGCGTGCATGTACGGGTGACAAAAATCGCAGTGTGGACCTCTCCCGTACACCGTGACAGTACCGAACATCCTTTGAAAAAAACCCTTTTTGGATGGATCTACCCGTACCCAGTGTCATTTGCCTGTAACAAAACCAAAACATCGTCCACATTGTGGGAGTACATACAATGTTTGAGCGTGCGGACTTTTTGTTTCAGAGAATTGAACGGATAACTGATCGTAACATTTGTACGCGTAACAAATTCCTTCCACACTACCGACACAAACTTCCGGCTCTGTCATGGTCACGGTGTTCGGTCCGGCGAAATGTCACTAATTTGGACTCGCTCTAACCAAAACGGTTTTAAAGCGACAACGATTCCGTTTGCGAGTAATCGCAAAATTGTATGGAGACGTAACGACCACGGCAGTTGTGCAAACGTTAAGCTGGCGGCGCTGTCTCAGTTTCTATACAATTTCGCGTTAGTCGTAAACGAAATCGTAATCGAACTCATCATCGTTTTGAATACACTAGACGCTCTGACCAATCGATTGATATAGTCAATTGACGGCATCAATCGATGTTAGAATGAAATAGTCTGCGTCGATCAATAGTTTCTATCAGATCAATCGATCGATCGACGGCATGGATCGATGGTAGAATGAAATATGAAGTAAAATTGAATATAGCCGAGCGGGGTTAGTCAGTCGGCGTCAACCAGTGCCATCGACTGGCAGTCGATCACTAGTCGTTTATGCTGAAAGTGGCCATGAAACGTAGTCACAATTTCGTCTATGTAGCGTTTCCTGTGTCCCCATTAGGGAACACAGGTGTAACTGTATGTATGTATGTATGCATGTTACTTATCATACACCCCAAATTAACCGCTGTGGAACTCTAAAATGCTTGTTAAATCTTTTTATGTTTTCCCCCGGACCCTTTTTCATTTATTATTCCACGCTAGCACTGCAGCAAGATAAAACCAAATAAAATAAGACTGAATTTTAACGCAACTAAACCTACGCATTCAGTATTTTACATACACACATACATACCCTTACGCCTACACACTAAACGCTACATAGGCAAAATTGTGACCACGTTTCATGGCAATGATTTTAGATTTGAAAACAGATGGAGAAGGTAGCATAATAGTGACAGGTTGCTAGCCTGACGCCCAAAGCATACCTACCTACCTAAACCTATTTCCTTAGTCGCCTCTTACGACGTCTACGGAAATAATGGAGAGGTTTTATTCTATCCCGACACCACACGGCAAAAAAATCTGCGCTAAAATCGAACCTTTAGACGTTTATAAGCCTCCAAACATAGGTACCAATAAGTCGTCGTCTGGTGTCGAGTTAACACCTCTCCATTTCTTCCGTGGATGTCGTACGAGGCGACTAAGGTAAAGGTATATTTTAGGCGACAGGCTAGCAACCTGTCACTATAGTACATCTAAATCTAAAACCTAAAAATATGCATAAATATCTGAATGTTGTGTCTTATTTATAGTTCGCTGCCCAAATATTCTAATATTCTGAACGTCATGATCATTATAGAATTCTTCAACAGTCTAAAACTGACTTCATTTCAATATGTTTTGATATCTACTCTATCCTTAACAAAATATGGTCGGAAATTGCACAACAGTTGCTAGTCAACGACAATATTTGCAGGTGATTTGAGCAAGCCATCCCAAACACGCAAAAAAGAACTTTGGTTATTGTTAGTACGATTGAAAATGCAATGAAACGACTCTAAAGATATACTACTATCGCATTGTAACGTCTAGATATACTGAAGCTAATTTCGTATTGTTCTCCGATCGAATGGACCATCAAAAATCATTTTTATAGCCTCAGGAATAAAGTTCTGATTCTATCGTAACTCATCTTCAAATAAGCTAAGGGTGAGATGTCAGGAAGTGAATGCAAGGGAAAATGAACCTTGAAGAGGGGTGTTTGGTTTGGGTTTTGTAAAGCAGTGTCTTTCAGGGTAGCCGGGCCGTTTTGGCCAATACAGAAATCCAGTTTATTCGTAGATTTCGAAGGTTAAAGTTGTTTCTACCTTCCCTCGGAATTGTCGGTTTCCCGCGTAGCTAAGTTTTGATTTAAATACCAAGAGTGAAGTTATTGTGGATACAAATGTAGTTCAGATAGTGGTAGTTTTCAATTTGTGTGTTAAATAACAACATGAGTCTCAAAAGGTAAGTGAATACTCGTTTTTTACGCCTTTCCGTTTCTTCCGTGAATGTTGTTAGTAGATACTATTAAGGCTTCTGATAATGGTGAGTTAGGTATATATCTGTTATCTTTTGTGTGGTGTCCGGTTAGAATATAACCTATCCATTTCTTCCGATGATGTCGAAGAGGCGACTATGGGAATAGGTTTAGGTATGCTTTAGGACAGGTGATAAGCTAGCAACTTGTTACTATTGCAGGTACCTCTTCCATCTGTTTTCAGCTGGCAGCGTGAAATACGAGTAGTCATGGTTTTGTCTACGTAGAGTTTTGTGTGCTCTGCCTACCCCCATCAGGAACACAAGCGTAATTTATATTGTATGAATATGACGTTTTATTGTTAAACAACATTAGGTAGGTAGGCAAACAAATGGGGTAAGTAGAGCATATATTATAAAAACATAGACCAAACCTTGACTATTTAACATTTACGTTTCAAAATAGATGAAAGAGGTATAATAGTGACAGGTTGCTAGCCTGTCGTCTAAAGCATACCTTAAATTACCTTCACCGCCTCCTAAAACATCCACAGAAGAAACGGCGCGGTGTTATCCTAAACACACGAAGGAATTTTTATGAGTTAGGAAAAAACCGCAAACAAAATTTACAACAAAATCTCACAACCGCTTGTTGGGGTTTGTACGCAGTAACGGGGTGTCGTGATGTGACGTGACGTGACGTGACGTGACGTGTCCTGGGAGTGACGTAGGTTACTTTCCCAAGGGGAGAGAAAATCAAAACGTACGCTAAATCGTAGTAACGAGTAAATATTGACCGAAACGTTATGAACAGCTCATGGAAGAAACTTATGCTATTGTTTTTTCTTGTTCACGCTTCTGCATAATATTCTTCGTAGCCGTCTTCGAAAATTGTGGAGAATCACGAAGAGGAAGAAGCAATAATAACTTAGTTGCCCAGCTTATTGTCGAATTATCCAGTATTTTAAGAAGCTGGACAACTTTATCCGGGTGAATATCGACCCAGAAAAATTTATTAAGTTTTGGTGGCGCATTTTTTTTGTAAATTTTAACAGAAATAATGCTACGAGTGTTTAGTATTACCATTTTATTCGTAAACTATCTATTTACTAAATGATATTATTATCACTTTATACCTGATGTACAAAAAGTTTGCCACCAAAAACTTTATAAAATTTTCTGGGTTGATATTCACCCATCCCATCAAAAGTGAAATGAAATCCAAGTTTATACGTAGAACGTAGATATGTCGCAAGCGGATTGTATAATCCGCCGTTTTACATTACGCCTAGCCGTTTTGCAAAACAGCGCCGTTTTGTAAAACGGCGGCGCAATGTTCAGCCGGATTGTAGTTGCGTAACGTTCTTCAAAAAGGCGGCCCACGTTTAGCCGCATTGTACTACTACTAAAATTGAAGGGTAACAATACTTACAAAACAAAGAATGCTAAATAAAATAAATATAAATAAAATAAACTAACCTAACCTAACCTAATCTAATGTAATCTAACCTAACCTAACCTAACCTATTATAATCTCCAAATCCTCTACTGTTTATGTTAGGCAGCGCCACGAGTGTTAAAAATCTGAACTAAAAACGACAAAGTGGCGGCTTATCTCTCGCCGTATTACATTATGCCTAGCCGTAATGAATAACGTTTAGCGCCGAATTCATTCCGGCGGTTTTTCGTTCAGCCGCATTCAATCCGGCTAAACGTTGAGCCGCCGCATTACAAAACGGCGCTGTTTTGCAAAACGGCTAGGCGTTATGTAAAACGGCGGATTATACAATCCGCCTTCGACACTGACATGACGACGATTCCAGCATATTTTTAATTTTTTTGAGTTAAGAGTTACAATAGTGACAGGTTGCTAGCCTGTCGCCTAAATTAGTCGCTTCTTACGACATCCAAGGAAGAAAAGAATAGGTTTTATTCTAAGGCTAACACATGGAACGTATAGTAAGAACATAGAGGACAGAACCTATTAGAGTACTAATGTCATTGAATTTTGTTCGAAGACGATTCCGCCAAACCAAACGATTCCGCGGCGTTCGCTGTGCTCTTATTGGCCGGCCCAAGATCGCGCGTAACGCAGTGACTTTTTCCTCTATGGTTATTGGCTCTCAGTTTCTCAGTTTGTAAGTTGAAATAAACTGACGGTTTGCGGAACTGGGTGGCCATCATTGTTTCTCTAGTTGGTCTGTCCTCTATGAGTAAGAACAATGACATTGATATAGATATAACAATGGCAACTCATGATACTGAAGTCGATATTTTCGTGTATCCGACCCCTAAAAACTTTGGAGGCCCGCGTGCACAAAGTTATAAATTATTAGACAAGTTTCTTTATTCTTTACCAATATCTTTGCTAAACTTACTAAGAGCGAGTTGGGCATAGATTCAAAGGGTTCAAATATTTCATTATTGTTAGGCCACTACGTTGTACAGTCAAAGAATTTGATAACTGTGCTACTTTGTACCTTTTCACAAGAAATGTCACTGTGACTTAGTATACTATCTACTAATCAAAGCTATATGAAACTCATTATGAAAAGGTTCAAAGTAGCACAGGTATAAATTTCTTTGACTGTACATTCTATTCTTAACAAGGTGAAGTCGATTCGCGCTCGCAGTGAAATCATTATCTCGTGGTAGGCAAATATTTCATCGCTTTTCAAGTCAATGCGCTGTGTTATGGTTACTTTTAGCCGCGGTTTCTATTCGCGCACCTGCATCTGCTATTGATATCGTACCAATATATAAATGTGAAAGTGTGTCTGTTTGTTTGTTTGTTTGTCCGTCTTTCACGGCTAAACGGAGTGATGCATTGACGTGATTTTTTAGGTAGAGATAGTTTAGGGCATGGAGAGTGACATAGGCTACATTTTGTCTCTTCAAAACCCCCAATTTCTCTAAAGTGAGGAGTGGAAGTTTTCAATGTAGAAAGCTATAAAATTGGCATGTGTGCTATCTCTTCTGTGATACCCCGAATTTAAAGCGAGCGGAGTCGCGGGCAAAAGCTAGTTTATTATATTGCGGCAATATTTTCAGATTATTGTATTTACTTCTTTTAAAACTGCACAGGGGCTTTCAGATGCGTATACCTACTTACCCATTGGTTAAAATAATTAAGGTGTAGCGCAGACGGCACACTTTTTGTGCGATCGAGTCTGCGACGCACAAATAGTCTGCATGGATTGTACGCATTGTTTGCCGGAGTTTTTGCGCGTCGTGTGCGGTACTGCATAATTGCATAGGGTTCGATTTTCAGAGACTAAAAAATGCGTCACGGTTAAGTATTATCAAACAAAGAAAGCTCCATGATATACCTACCTGCGTAATAAACCAATTTGCGTGGCACGGGAAACTTTGATCTACCAATGATAAAACAGATTTTTTTTTTTTTTTTTTTTTTTTTTTTTTTTTTTTTTTTTTTTTTTTGTGTGTATGTTACTCGATAGCTCGGAGACCCGTGGACCGATTTTCAAAATTTATTTTTTAATCGATAGGGTATAACTCGAAATTGGTCCCTTGGGACTCTTCAAATTTAATATGGAGATGTACGGCGTTTTCGGTAATTTGTTGATGAAGTCAAGATTTTACATTCAGTAAACAGAATCTTTTCAAAATATTGCTAATTTGAAGTCGGTTTTTTTTTGTTTAAAATTATTTTGGGAATACTGTACTCTGTCGTCTGCGCAGCAACTTACGATAAATTTTTGGCCATCCTGTATATTTTACAGTATCATTCGTGAGCTACACATCTCTAATTTCTATTACTCCTTGTGATATAACGTCAGTCCAGTTACGGAAGTATATAAAGTGTTACCAAGTTAACTGAAGTTAGTACAACGTCCCTAATTTAATTAGTTTCTTGAAGAGGGTAGTTAGAAAAGCAAGATGAAGCCTTAGGGCCATTTACCTTTGCCCTGGTGTGGAAATAGAAGTTCTGTATTTAGTTTTAGTCTGTATTTCTAAGCAACTTGAAGCTACATACATACATACATACATACATACATACACCATGCCTGAGAACACAGCCTTGGCAAATTTGGGTAGCAGCACACGGAACGTCACAGATAAAACAGTTTCGTAGCCACTTTTTGCACATTTTTTAAGTTTTAAGTTAGGAGGTAAAACAGTTGCTAAAACATACTTTAACCTAATTTTTTAAACGCGACTTACGTCATCCACCGAAGAAATGGAAACTATAATACACTTTATGACAAGTAAATACAAACATAAACGTCAACCAGACCTGTAACTAACCCAAATGTGACAGCAAATTTTGACACCTTGGCGTACTGTAATGTCAAATGGGGTAGGAAGAGCATATGAAAAGCTACATAGACTGCAACGATCTGCGTAATCCGTACTTACTATATAAATGTGAAAGTGTGTTTGTTTGTTTGTCCGTCTTTCACGACTAAACGGAGCGACGAATTGACGTGTTTTTTTTGTAGAGATAGTTTAGGGCATGGAAAGTGAAATAGGCTACTACCAAATGGGGTAGGCAGAGCCCATGAAAAGCTACATAGACTGCAACAATCTGCATAATAACGATTTTAACCTTGAGTTAATTTACCTCTGAATACGAGTTCTTGATTATTATGTCTGCAGCAAAATGAATGTAAATAAAAGTTTCTTGTAAAAACAGCCACTGTTGAAGTTTCAGGTAATTTGAAAAGCTAACTAGAATTTTAAATTTTAAATAGCTACCTTAAATACACATTTTGTGCAACTGTTTGCCTTATTTTATCTACATTATAATACTAACGAGACTAAGGCTCAATTCACACCAGAAGAGCAGCGCAGCGCGGCGTAGCGCAGCGACCCGCTCCGTGGAGAATGCGCGAGGATTCCTGCGACTGCTCGAGAAGCCGCTGGAATGCGTAGGAAGTCGCTGGAATTTCCATAATTATTGACATATTGACATATGTATTGACAGCGGCCGTCGCGACAACTCGAGCATTCTCGGGCATTCCCGCGACAGCTCGCGCAGTCGCACGGCTTTGTTTATGGAATGCGCTGGAATTCCCGCGGATCCGCGGGCATCCGCGCTCATTGTTAGAGTTTCTCATGCGATAATAAGTCTTATTTTAATGAAAATAAAGTTGAAACTCTCATGACACTGAAACTGCGCTCCGCTACGCCGCGCTGCGCTGCTCTTCTGGTGTGAATTGAGCCTTACGACCATTATAAAATTAATATAAAAGTTCGGTTAATATACTACATATTTACGACTGAATGGATACCCACTCATGTCAGCCATTGAAAGCGGTTTAAATCAAAACAGAACCCGGCCAATAATTTATTAAGATAAATCGGGGATGCGGAATAGGGATGCTGGGGGTATCCGTATTCACAAATGCGGAACTATAAAATCGACGTCTGTATCTGCATCATCATCCGCATCAGCTTTCGCATCAGTATTTTCTTCAGCATCCGCATCACCTTTATACTAAATACCATTTATTTATACTGAATTCAACATTTATATCCGCATCATCATCATCACCTATAAGTGCGGAACTTTTGCATTCGACATCTGCATCCACAGCTTATGTGGATCCGCCTCTGCATACTCATCAAGTCATCATTATCCACAAATGTGTAACTTTTGCATCAAACTCAACTTCTGCATCCACAGCAGCATCCATAAATACGAATCTTTTGCATTAAATTCAACATCAGCATCCGCATAAACGTGAATATGAGACATGAAATACTACATCTGAATCTGCGGATATATCAAATAGGTACGCATCAGCAACAACCCTAGTGCGGACGCAAAAATAAATGGATTTCATCGTAAATTTGCATAAAAAAGGAAGCCAAAATTTTCAACGCGGTTGTTGGATTTTAAAATAGGAAAAATGACGGAAAGTGATTAATCTGTCAGTTGTTAAAAAAATAGAACATGTATTTTTCTTTTGTTTGTCAAATAAAAATACAGTTCTCTGAAGTTTCGAGTTACGTTATTATTCGGTACAATTTTTATACCCCTATTCCGGATATTTTAATGACTTCAGAAATATAATCAACAGAAATAAATATGCAAAAATTTCTATTAGCTATCGTGGTTCTTAAGATACAGCCTGGTGACAGACAGACGGACAGACAGCCAAGTCAAAACAGGGTCCCGCTTTTAGGGTTTCGTACCCAAAGGGTGACAGCAGAGCCCTATTACTAAGACTTCTCTGTTCGTCTGTCTCTCCATCTGTAACCAGATTGTATCTCAAGAACCGCAAGAACTTAGGCAGTTGAAACTTTCACAGATTTTGTATTTCTCTTGCCGTTATAACAACAAATACTAAAATCAAAATAATAGTTAAGGGGGCTCCCATACATCAAACGTGTTTTTATGCAGTTTTTGGTACGGAATCCTTCGAGTCCGACTCGCACTTGGCCGGTTTTTTACCCTTTGAGTTAGAGACCCTAATAAAAAGACAAACATACGTCAGAACGAAGAATACGAAGCAAATAAGGAAGACGTAATTTTTTCAGCAAACTGTCCAAATTGGTAATCCAATTGGCTCTCACCTTTTCATGCTTTCCTAGTCTCCTTGAGTTTGTACACATGGAAATAAAAGATACGAACAGCACTAATGGCCTGTTAAACACAAACGGATGTCATACCCATACAGTGCTTCTGGACTATGCGACATTATGGAAAATTATCTTAAATCTCCCCCCTCGTGTGGTGCCGAGTTCCCCGTGTGGTGCCGGGTTAGAATAGCACCTCCCCCTTTCTTCCCGTGGGTGTCGTAAGAGTCGACTCTGGGAAAGGGTTAGTGTATTGTGGGCGATGGGCTAGCAACCTGTCACTGCAATATCACGTTTAACTTCTGGTTACCATGAAATTGCTAAACGTGGCACTGGATTTTTGAATTCACGTGCTCTGCCTACCCCTCTTGGGAGTACAGGCGTGAGAATATGTATGTACCTATGTATGTATGTCTTAAATCTCAGTAGTATTAAAAATAGTTATTTATGCGCTTGTCGCATAACAAAAGACATGAATATAGCAGTGTGTTATGTGAAATCGCCAGTAAAGGCAAATTTCAAAAATAATCACGATTATTTTAATGCCTAATAATTATGTACAGTTGCATACTTGTTGCAAACAATACTTTTTCATTATTTGAACTCCCTTCTTTTACATACATAGGTACATCACACCTGTATTTCTAAAAGGGGTAGGCTGAGTACACAAAACGTAACATAGACAAAACGATGACCAATTCACGTTTTGTAGCCATTTCTAGCATGTAACTTTTAGGTGTTAAGGTGGCATGTTTAAAAGTGACCTTACCATGCCTTAACCTATTTCCTTTGTAGCCTCTTACGATATTTACGGAAGAAATGGAGAGGTGTTATTCTATACTCGACACCACAATATTGTCTGATAAATTTCTTAATTACATTAAGGGAAAGAAATCGAATGCGCGTTTATCCGCTACTGTGGCGCGTGGCTCCAGATGATGAGTCACGAGTTGGCCCAAAACATGTTGAGCTAATCTCGATATTAAAAACTTGAGTACACCCATTTTAGTACACTATGAAAAGAAATAAGTACTTAATCTTTTTGCAAATCCCTACTTTACTCATAGTTACTTACCTCAACAGATTGTGCGAATCCTCAAGCAAATTCCTTAGCCAACCAAATTTCCCAGGAACTGTCCCGCGGGAAACGGGAATACGAGCGAAGTCGTACCCGCGGCTCGAGAATCACAATAAAGTACGTACCGAGTGTTGTAGGTGTTTTATTGGCGCAGCCCAAAGTTACGAGCGGAGCGGAGATAATGTGAAATACGGGAGAATCGGTTAAATTGAGGTTAGCTCATGTTTCTGGCTAGTAATAGAAAGCAGCCTGTTATCTAGGAGCCAGTGAATATCGCCTTAACCTCTCGTATGCTACGGAGCAGATCTGCTCCATTTTAAGGATATCTTTTTTTATTTTTATTTTAATCACCATAATTTGTAGATATTGAAACAGAAGAGGCTTGAATGCAGTATATTTTTCATTTCCCGCATACGAGGGGTTAAATCGAATTAAGCTAATGTTTCTAGTTATTCATTGGTATGTTAACAAAGAGCCGCGACTGCTGCCAAATGAAAGAAACAAAGAAACAAAAATGTTTATTGGTCTCCAAACCATCATTTCACATCGTGTTATCCCTCATCAGGGATGTAAGGCTCTCAGAAAGGATTTCCAACTATGCAGATCCTGCGCGGTAGCTTTTAGCTCCTTCTAATCGAGGCTTTGTCTAGTTGAAGCTACTTCTTTGTTGACTCTGTACCGCCAAGTGGTACAAGGGCGACCAGGTCTTCTTTCAGCGGAAGTTTGCCACATTAGCCTCTGCTTCTTCGTAACACATGTCCTTTCCAGCGCTATTTCCTCAAAAATATCTCCTTGGCGACTGGATTTTTCTGGATGGGCTCATAAAACCTTGAATCGGAAATGGTCCGTGGCCAGTTCGTAGAAACTACTGCAAACCTTTGTTTACAAAAACCACCATCACCATTGTTGTTCGGAGAAGATTCCGCCAAACAATTGAAGCGATCGCTGTGCTCGTATTGGCCGGCCCAAGATCGCGCGTAACGCTAGTGTCTTTTTCTCTACGGTTATTGGCTCTGCACAGTTTCTGTGACAGTGACGATAGACGTTAGTAAGTTCAAATCAACTAACCTTTTGCGGGCCTGGGTGGCCAACATTGTTTCTCTATTGGTTCTGTCCGTTATGGTATTACACGACCAAGTTACAAACATTGACAAGTGGCTCAACAATCCCGGTTCGCGACTGTATATAATGGTCTAAAGGTAATGCAGAGGGCGTCTACACAGATGATAACGAGCTTTTGTGGTACGTGAACCGAATAGCTACGCGCGTGCTTCTAAGACTGTGAAACCCTATGATTTAAATAAAAACAAGTACTTATATTTTACTTTCTGAGTTTTATTTGGGAGCAAGCAAACAGTATGTTAGTATAAACTCTGGCCCCCAAAGAATGGTGTCCGGCTTGTTGACATCGTTTAGGAAAACTATAATTCTCGAATCATTTAAATTTCAAAACACAACGCGTCAACATCATTCTTAGAGGCCAACTCACATAGCCAGCATTAAGACTACACTAAAACTACATACATACATACATATACTCACGCCTGTATTCCCAAGCGGGGTAGGCAGAGCACGTGAATTCGAAAATCCAGTGCCACGTTTTGCAATTTCAGGGTAACCAGATGGTCAAACGTGATATTGCAGTGACAGGTTGCTAGCCCATCGCCCACAATACACTAACCCTTTCCCAGAGTCGACTCTTACGACACCCACGGGAAGAAAGGGGGAGGTGCTATTCTAACCCGGCACCACACTAAAACTAAACCTCCTTAAATCCGAGGTCTTGCACTGCCTCCTCGTCTCTTGAGGAGGCAGGCACTATACTACAAGATCCTGCCTGAGAGGGAGCCTAGGAGCCTAGGAGTACTCTACTGGTGACTTGTACCACAGTACACAGCTAATATCTCGGGTGATAAGCTCGCGGCGACATCTGGCAGTGACTGACGATATCTAACGGCGAAGTGTTTCGCCACATACTCGTCTAATCTAGATTTGTAGCATTACGCATTATTTTACGAGAATAGGAAGTTTTGGTGGTAGGACAAGTTTGAACATGAAACTACAATTAGGATCGTATCTTAAACATAAAGCGATAATTCGTAGCTATTATATTATGGTATATTTTAAGGGGTAGGCAGATCACACGAAGCGTGACATAGACAAAAGCAAGATGATGACTATTTCACGATTCACAGCCACTTCTAGCATAGTTTTAGGTTTGCAAAGATAGAAGAGGAACAATAGTGACTGGCTGCTAGGCTGTCTCCTAAAGCACATCTAAACCTATTTCCTTAGTCGCCTCTTACGACATCCACGGAAGAAACGGAGAAGTGTTAAATATTATTCTATCCCGACTCCACACAGAAAGACACATGATAAAAGAAAATAAAAACAAAAAAAACCGACTTCAAATTAGCAGTATTTTGAAAGTATTCTGTTTACATACATACATACATATTCTCACGCCTGTATTCCCATGAGGGGTAGGCAGAGCACATGAATTCAAAAATCCTGTGCCACGTTTAGCAAATTCAGGGTAACCAGATGGTTAAACGTGATATTGCAAGTATTCTGTTTACTGAATGTAAAATCTTGACTTCATCAACAAATTACCGAAAACGCCGTACATCTCCATATAAAATTTGAAGAGTTCCCTCGATTTCTCCAAGATTCCATCATCAGATCCTGATTTCGTGCCAATGGGACCAATTTCGAGTTATACCCTTTCGATTAAAAAAAAATTTTGAAAATCGGTTCACGGGTCTCCGAGATATCGAGCAACATACACAAAAAAAAATTAGGTCGAATTGAGAACCTCCTCCTTTTTTTGAAGTCGGTTAAAAATACCTACCAATATATACCTTAATCCAGGAAACCGTAATTCACAATGCATAATTCATACGGAATCCCAAGTTTCATCAGAAGACAGTCTTGAAAGCGTAACGGGAATTCCCTAATGAACCTGAAAAATGATACGCTCAGAGCAATTACTAAATCATTAATCCCATAACAAATGCCGTAATTTAGGATAAGGAAAAGAATTCTTTGTCTGTAAATCGTATTGTTTAATCCTCGCTGGTGTTGTAAAGTTGCCATTGTATTGTGTTGTGTTATGGGACTCTTTATTGCACTTAAATCGGTTGCATAAAACAAGTTGTAGGATAATAGCTTCAAATGCACAGGAGAACTTGTTACATAGAAGACAGAGTCAGTAGAGTACTATTGTCATTTTGGTTGTTCGGAGAAGATTCCGCCAAACAATTGAAGCGATCGCTATGCTCTTCTTATTGGCTGGCCCGAGATCGCACGTAACGCAGTGGCTTTTTCCTCTATGGTTATTGGCTGTTTACAGTTTCTGTGACAGTTTGTAATTTGAAATAAACTGACGGTTTCTCTAGTTCAGCGTTTCTCAAACTTTTTTAGTGACGGAACCCTTTTGGAAAGCGAAACACTTGATGGAACCCTACAAAAAACAGCAGTTTTTAAAAGTAGGTATTATTTATCCACCCGTCCGTCCATGTATTCGCCGCGTCAAAACTTTCGATCAGAGAATGGCGTTTTGTTTTTTTTCTGAATTCTTGCGGAACCCCTTCAGTGACATCACGGAACCCTGGGGTTCAGCGGAACACACTTTGAGAATGGCTGCTCTAGTTGGTCTGTCCTCTATGACTTGTTATTCGGGAAAATGACATGGAACGAGTAGACTTAAAAATAAATGAATAAGATAAAACCTACATACAACATGCCTGTATTCCCAAATGGGGTAGGCAGACCACTTGAAACGCTACATCAGAGTTTTTCAACCGGTGTGCCGCGGCACAGCAGTGTGCCGCGTACATTTTCAAGTGTGCCGCGATATTTCGAAAAACAAAAAGTACTGAAATAATTAGTCAATTGCATTATGCACTTTCCCTTGTCATAGTAGGTAACGGAGCGAAGGGTACGGGGAGGGGCGCGGGCGGGTGAAGCGGCGCATACAGCGTCAAGAAATGTGGATTCTAGAATGAGATCTTTGATAAGAGATTAATTAGAATTGTTAGAAAAAAATATAAACAAATACTTTCCCAATATCGAGGTTTCGAATTTTGATTGGGTGAGAGACCCCTTCAATATTTCACTCAGTTGCTTGGTTGGTTTTGAATTGGAAGAGAAAGAACAGTTTGTGAATTAAAAAATGACCGCACTTTGCTATTAAAATTACAGGAATTGAATGTGAATAAGTTCTGGTTACATGTTTCAGCAGAATATCCAGAATTAAGTAAAAAAGCTCTCATTGCCCTTTTGCCGTTTTCGACATCTTACCTATGCGAACAAGGATTTTCAGCATTGACAAATATAAAAAGTAAAAATCGCGAACGTCTGCTATCTGTTGAAGAAGAGCTTCGAGTCTGTTTGTCGACAATTCGCCCAAGAATAAAAAACCTTTGCTCCACACACCAGGCTCAAATATCGCATTAATTGATTATATCATGTTATTTAAAACTTATTAGTAAAAATAAAGTTTATTTTCTCCAAAAAAATTACGTTTTTTTCTTTGGGTTAGTTATGAGCGTTTCCAACCTAAAGGGTATCAATACAACCCCTACGTCCGTTACATATAAATCAAAGCCTTTAATATACCTACGCCTACCGAATTCTTTACTGGTGTGCCGTGAAAGTATACTGAAACTAAAAGTGTGCCGTTGACAACAAAAGGTTGAAAAACCCTGCGCTACATAGACAAACCTATGACTATTTCAATATCTGTTCAGATAGGTACAGATATCTTATCGCATCTGCTTAGTGTGTGACACGCTTTAGACTACATTATAAGTAGCCATCATTGATTTCCGTTGTAACTGAATGGGTGATGATTTATTCAAGCTTGGGTTTCGTCGTTCATTATTAATGATAATGTAGCCATGGGGATCTTTTTTTGGACGCCATTTTCTCCCAATCAACATCCTGTGTGGGGTCGGGATACGATTATTTTAGTGAAGTTATCGTTTGTAATGTTAACAATAGGTTAGTTAACCCAACTAACGTAACTAACTTACCTAGTTAGCTTGGTTTGATCCTATGTGTTGTCGGGATCGAATAACACCTCACCATTTCTTCCGTGGATGTCGAAAAAGGCGACTAAGAAAGTAGGTATATTTTAGGCGACATGCTAGTAACTTCCCCTTTTTTTGTCGGTCTCAATAATTTAGTTTCCTCTCTGCCCCTCAAAGGTTGGCTGTGAGAGATCCCTCAAGCCTTAAGGGATAAGTCCGCCTTTGTACTTCGCCATTTCATTTGTATATATTTTTTTTGTAATTGTTTTGTGTTTTTCCCCTTTCGTACAATAAAGTGTTTACTTAAGTACTTACTTATCACAATTATACCTGCCAACTCAAAACTTAAAAAAATATACTAGAAACGTGAAATAGTCATACTTAAACCATTTCTTACGACATCCACAGAAGAAATGAAGAGGTTTCTAAGGGGCAGCGCAGACGACAGACTTCTGTGCGATCGAGTCTGAGGCGCACAAAAAATCTGCGTGGATTTTATGCAATGTGGGCCGGACTTTTTGCGCGTTGTGTGCGTTACTGCATACAATTAGGTTCCATTTTCACAGACTAAAAAGTCCGTCGCGGATTGTCTGTCGTCTGCGCAAGGCCTAAGGGGCCGCGCAGACGACAGACTTTTGTGCGATCGAGTCTGCGGCGCAATAAAAACTCTGAATGGCGCACGAAAGTTTCCATTCAGAGTTTTTATTGCGCCGCAGACTCGATCTAACAAAAGTCTGTCGTCTGCGCAGCCCCTTACCCTCACAGAACATGACTCAACCTGTTTCCTTACAACATACACCACGTAAAATGGAGAGGTCTGAACGGGTTGAAACAAGTTAAAAGGTACAATTTATGATACCGGTTAGTATACCGTACAAACCTCTTTAGTACCTCTATAAATCGCGGCCAACCCTGACCTCTATTGAAGTTCCGACTTCCGCGTTCAATAAACTGAATAAAGAATCGTTGGAACGATAGTAACAGACATACTTTTATCGAAATAGATACCGCGAGTTCCTGCATTTGTATGGAAACTAAACGTGCCACTTTTTAACCGACTTCAAAAAGGAGGAGGTTCTCAATTCGACCTATTTTTTTTTTGTGTGTATGTTCCTCGATATCTCGAAAACCCGTGGGCCGATTTTCAAATTTTTTTTTTAATCGAAAGGGTATCACTCGAAATTGGTCCCATTTGCACGAAATCAGGATCTGATGATGGAATCTTGGAGAAATCGAGGGAACTCTTCAAATGTTATAGGGACATGTACGGCGTTTTCGGTAATTTGTTGATGAAGTCAAGAATTTACATTCAGTAAACAGAATACTTTCAAAATACTGCTGATTTGAAGTCAGTTTTTTTTGTTTAAAATTATTTGTTACCAAATCCCAATTTCATTTCACCGTTAATAACAGAAGATGGTTATTAAATTAATTCGAAAGTCATGGTAACTCCAAGGAAAACCCTCTCGATGTAAGCTCAGGATAAAGAGGGGATTTCGGCTTTACCTGAAACTTGGCATTAAGTAATATACTAAAACACCCTCCAAATAATTCAACAAATGTTTACAGGGTACTTAGGACTTTGTTACAAGGATTATTAAGTGGTTTCCTTACGATGTATCTGTTTTATAACTATACGCAGTTTCATAGTGAAATAACGGCGCTACTCACTTTTTTCCGAGATTAGCTCGACATGTTTCGGGTCAATCCGTGTCCCATCATCTGCAGTTACCGCAGTTACGCACCATGGCAGCGGATAGACGCGCACACAAAACGTCAAGAATAAGCACTTCCTCCTTTCAACCCGTGGGTGTCGTAAGAGTCGACTCTGGGAAAGGATTAGTGTATTGTGGGCGATGGGCTAGCAACCTGTCACTGCAATATCACGTTTAACCATCTGTTTAACTTGAAATTGCTTAACGTGGCACTGGATTTTGAATTCATGTGCTCTGCCTACCCCTCTTGGGAATACAGACTTGAGAATATGAATGTATGTATTACTAGCTTTTGCCCGCGGCTTCGCTCGCGTTAAATTCGGGGTAGCACAGAAGAGATAGCACACATACCAATTTATAGTTTTCACAATTGAAAATTGCAGAATTCTCCACAAACTTCCACCCCTCACTTTAGGAAAATGGGAGGTTTTGAAGAGACAAAAAGTAGCCAATGTCACTCTCCATGCCTTAAACTATCTCTACCTAAAAAATCACGTCAATCCATCGCTCCGTTTAGCCGTGAAAGACGGACAAACAAACAAACAAACAAACACACTTTCACATTTATATATTGGTACGGATTCCTATTTTTCTTCTTCTTTACTACTTTCTTGGAAGAGTGGTCGTGGCCGTCGTGTCTTGAGTAGCGAGCCTTATGCGGCACCATTCTTCTTTCGCGGCTAGTGTTTACGTGCATGGGCTGGTTTGTAACGGATGTGACATTTGGTGAACCAAATTAGGGTTTTCCTCGAGATCCCTAACATCATTTGTCCTAAAATCATTTGGCCGAACTGTTTTGTCCAAATGAGCGTTAGCCCTAACGATCCATTGTCATAACAATCATTTTCCATAATTCAAAAATAGTCAGGAATCAATTTGGTAGGCTAGAAATCAAATAGGTTAGGTTAGGTTAGGTTTGTTTTGTGATTGCCTGCGGCGGTCACGGTAGTAACACGCAAGTGCACCTGTCCTGTGGTCGTCGCACCAAGGCCTGGAGGACATCGATGGGTTTTAGTGGGTATGCTCCTCCCTCTCCTTCCACTCGGAAGGGCGGGGATGGGGAAAGTCCCACATAACCACCGCGCCGTCCCCACGGCGCGGTAGTATGCGTAACGCATTTCCCATCGGAAAAGAAAAAAAAAAAGGTTTGTTTTGTGATTATAAATAGCGAGCGAAGCAAGCGGAGCGTCAATGCAATCGTTTCTGAAATAAAATGTTTAGAAAAACTAAAAATATGGCAATGAATGTTAGGACAAATGATCATTATGAGTCATAATGATTTATGACATAAAACGTTAAGTAATATAAAAATAGGCTAAAAAACTTTAGGGATCCAGATATAGATCCCGTTTCGTTTATCAAACTTTTAACGGGCAAAATTTGATATTTTCTCGTGAACTTAAGTGTCGCCACACACGGGCCACTGGCCACAGCCACAAACGCCACGAGAAGCTACACGCAGCTACAGTATTACCGAACTAAGAATTCCTCTGGGTATACCTGCGCAGTAGACGAGTTTTGTGATGCGGGAAACTTCGATCTACCAATGATAAAAAAGATTTTTAACACTCGAGTTTTGATTGGTTATTGATTGATGTCACAGACAGATGACTCATGACATATGTCCAGGCTCGCGTAACTAGGAACAAAAAACCTTTTCTATGGACTTTGCATGGCAGATCATTACCATCATACTAAAACAAAACGTCAGTACAGTTTATTATTAAACGGTTTTACTTAGCTTAACAGTATTACCAAAATAATAATAATGATAAAAGAGACTTTCGCGCGCTAAACTCTTGCGTTGTTTTTGGTTATTGATTGATAGATAGATGTCACGTCAACATGACAGCCGCCCGTACGATGTGTCGGGTGCCATCTTGTTCATCAGTTCAGCTCACGTAATTTTTTGCTCTCGTTACACGTTGTGCCAGTTAAAAGTATTTCTTATGACTTCATTAAAAAGAGGACGACAGCTCTTTTGCGTGCATGTTGGTAATGATCAGCCATGCAAACTGATTCCATTGGCTAGTATGGGAGTCCTGACTCTTAAAACGTTCGGCTACTCTCGCATATCGTTCTGTCCTTCTCGGCGCACTGTTACAGCGATCGGAGTTATTTTCTTGGGAAAACTGTACAAAAGTGGTTGAAGCGCACGACAGCCATTTGTTTAGTTCAGACAGCCGTTTAGTGGCAACGGTCTGCTAGACTAATTGACATGAAAAGCCATATTTGCACAATTAAAAACAGTGTCTATCAATCATAACGTCAAGGAATTAGGTCACTTTTCGATCAACTTAAAATTCACTTAACGCGGCAGGTGCACCAACTTTCTTCTGCGGTCAAAAAACTACAAGTCCCTACACTTTTGGTCAGATTTAGAGCATTCTATCTGCAAATGCAACTTGGTTTTCGGACAAAGTTAAGTATGCAGTTATGTGGGAGTGTTTTGGCTTAGAATGGTAGAGTGATTGAGTTTCAGGGACGCAAAGGTTGTTTGTCGAAAGTTTGGACTTCTAATGCTAGTTGGCTGTAGATTGTTCGCAAGTAATTTTCTAGGTTAAGTGAGTTCTAAGATTTCTTAGTAACTAATTAGTTTGGCTTTGGTTAATTAAAAGCTTATTTTTGGGCGAAAGTTCTCGAATAGAGAAAGAGGATCGACTAGCGTAATTTAGGACGTCCATCAACAAGATGGACGGACTTTGTGTTACCACTGTAATAGTTCTTTTACATACATACAAACAAACAATCACGCTTGGGTTCCCAAATGGGGTAGGCAGAGCACATAAAACATGACATAAACAAAACCATGACTATTTCGCGCCTCACAGCCACTTTAAGCATAATTTTGGGTTTGCATCGGGTTGCTAGGTGGCTTAAAGCATACCTAAACCTGTTTCCTTAGTCGCCTCTTACGACATCCATGGGAGAAATGGAGATGTTCTATCCCGACACCACACAGATACTTGACGGTAAAATATAATATCTGCGCTGTGTGTTAGCTCATTGAATTGTATAGGGCGCGATATTGGCAGCAGGGATCGATACCGGTTTCTAAATACCGGTTAAGGCGAGGTATTCCAAGGGAGACGGAATTGAAGGTTGCAAGATCTAATGTTTTACATACTTTCTGCTAAATTACAGTCTTGAAAAAAATATATGTTATACATAAAGATATTGCCTAAGGAACGTGCTAATTGGTTACACCATAGGATGTACTTTCCTCGATCATATAAATTCTCGAACACAGGCAAAAATAAAAACTAAAACGCATTATTTGGTGTTTATTCTTTTTAATTTCTACATAATTTCTATATGGAAATATTTATCTTTAAGTACTACAGAGAACCTGCTAAATTATAGTTTTCAATCGATGTTGTTTATTTTTTAAATTCATAATTTATTCTAAAACGTGACCGCGTGCCCAACGTATTGACAACCTGCCGCGTCGCCCGCTACCCCGCCTTCGCCTTCTTTTGCACGAGAGGGGCGCGGGGTACAAATCTAGTAAAACCTCGCCTTAATATCGCTCGTGAACCGTTCAAATTTTCGTTCATTTGTAAACCGGTTTACTAAAGTAACGTTTTCATAAAGAACGAAATAATTTCGTTTATCGTTATTCCAGAGAACGGAATATGAAACGTTCAGTGGAACATTATTGAACTGGTTAATAAGATGACATGACAAATGACAATTGTCGCTTAATGTATCTTTGGGTTTAGGCGACATTTTGTCGCTCGACGTATCGAGCGATGTAGCGCGACATCGTCGGACATCGCTCGACATGTCGCACGACAAAATGTTGCCTAATGTATCTTTGGCTTTAGGCGACATTTGTCACGCGACAAATGTTGCCTAATGTATCTTTGGCTTTAGGCAACAAATGTCCGTTCCGATACCTACAAATATCTTCTCGTATCTGCTTAGTGTGACATGCGTTTGAAATTTCTGTTCTTTTTTTTTTTAACTTATTATCGAAGTCCAACATCGTACGTGTGACACGTCGCTAGATAAATTGCTTGTCATCCTGTCACTACCCAAACCTCTACAGGCACCAAACGAGCAGTTTCACTTTCCTGTAATTACCAACCTGCGGTATTTCGTATTACACAGGATCCATTAATTGAATTGGATCCCAAGGGACCCGTGTGACGCGATATATTCAGAAACGTAGCTCGTGCGTCCAGCCCACACAAACTATATGAATACATACGCTACATCGTATGACTCAACGTATGTACAGTTGCGAACCGGGATTGTTGAGCCACTTGCCAGTATTCGCAATTTAGACGTGTAATCAATGACCGATGTGACCGACTAGATGTTAGCTATTGGATTCGTATTACGCGGCCAAGTTACAAACATAGGTAAGTGGCTCAACAATCACTGTTCGCTATGATACGAGGGCTCCTGCTGTCTATGCGATCCTGGTACCACCACAGTCTTTAACAGCGACTCCGGAGACAAATATATACCGTCACGAACCGGGATTGTTGGGCCACTTGCCACTGTTCGCAATTTAGACGTGTAATCAATGACCGATGTGACCGACTAGATGTTAGCTTTTGGATTAGTATTACACGACCGAGTTATAAACGTTGGTAAGTGGCTCAACAATCCCGGTTCGCGACTGTACTTCGCGTGCCAAAAGGGAGAGCAATGCTCTCCCTTTGATGCGAATTCATTTAGTTTTGTACCACTTAGATTAGGTTTAACCGCTTAGAGACAAACTTGAATAAGGCGGCGTCTATGAATCGGTTTCACTCGAACTGTCAATTCCCATCACTAAAGCTCATGTGACGTTACAGTAGGTAGAGAAAAAGTGGCACGCTTGGTTTTCATACAAATGCAGAAACTCGCGGTATTTCAATATATACATTTTTGACGTTCCGTGGCTTCGTTTAGCATAATTTTTTAGGTTTTGAGTTGGCAGGTAATATATTGACAGGCTGCTAGCCTGCCTAGAATCTTACTAATATTATAAACGTGAAAGTTTGTGGGTATGGATGGATGGATGTATGGATGGATGTATGGATGGATGGATGTTTGTTACTCCTTCACGCAAAAACTACTGAATGGATTTTAATGACACTTTACAATAATGCAGCTTATACATCAGAATAACACATAGGCTACAAATTGTAATGATATTCTGTGAATTATCCAATATACGACGATAATTCTCAAGTAAGTCGGGTAAAATCTACAATTTGCGAGCTTTGGCGTCCGCTGTCAAAACCGTTGAAGTGGCGCGCATGCGCGGGGCAAACGTCACGCGTCGCTGAGTGCGCGGGCAGACGCGTGAGGGCAGACGTCGTTGACGGTTGTGTTTGTTTTGCGAATTTTCAAGGTGCTAGCGATTTGTTAAAAAAGCTGTTATATTTGTCAAATGCGATTCAAAAATTATTTGAGTCATAATTTTAATGCCATAATATTAGTTCTATTCTACGCCACGCAATCCGAAATACTTATTCTGCGCAGACGAAGTCGCGGGTAACAGCTCGTATAGAAATATGTGAGCTTTGCTTGAGCACACTTTCTATGGAGATCGACTTCTGTACTTATGGCTCTGCGCAGACGACAGACTATCCCCCACGGACTATAGAATCTATACTAATATTATAAAGCTGAAGAGTTTGTTTGTTTGTTTGTATGTTTGTTTGTTTGAACGCGCTAATCTCAGAAACTACTGGTTCGAATTGAAAAATTCTTTTTGTGTTGGATAGACCATTAATTGAGGAAGGTTTTAGGCTAGCTAACATCACCCTGCAACTAATAGGAGCGAAGAAATATTGGAAAATGTGGAAAAAACGGGGGGAAATTAAACACTATTCCACGCGGACGGAGTCGCGGGTACAGCTAGTTTTATTATATGCAGTAACGCACACGATGCGCAAAAAGTTAGGCGCACAATTCATACAATCCATGCAGACTTTTTGTTCGCTGCAGACTCGATCGCACAAAAAGTCTGTGGTCTGCGCTACGCCTATCAGTTTCGTGCTGACTTTACGTCAAAATAAAGACCCATTGAAACCCGTGTGGTGCCACGTTAGAATACCACCTCCCCCTTTCTTCCCGTGGGTGTCGTAAGAGTCGGCTCTGGGAAAGGGTAAGTGTATTGTGGGCGATGGGCTAGCAACCTGTCACTGCAATATCACGTTTAACTATCTGGTTACCCTGAAATCGCTAGACGTGGCACTGGATTTTCAAATTCATGTGCTCTGTCTACCCCTCTTGGGAATACAGGCGTGAGAATATGTATGTATGTATTGAAACCCTATACTTTACTGGCAGTAATTGCTTGTAGTTCGTCAGTAAAATATCTTCTGATATTTGCGATCATTATAAACTTGCCCGGAAAAGGATCGATTACACATCACATATACTATGTATTTTCTACGTCATCAGCTTTGCTCCTTCCGCATTTGTATAAAGTACAGTCGAGGTCAAAGATGTATAGACATTTAAAAGTAACAAGAAGATATACAGGGTAGCTGGAAGTTTTCCGCAAATATTTTAACCAGTGGTCTTGTATACGTGTCTTAAAACTCTTGTGAAGTTTATTAACGGATTTTTTTATGTAAAAAAATAAATTGCACGGCTATTTGTACTTACTCCGGCTTTTAGTCAACCGCGTGGTTTCGCAATATGAAACAACTGCAGGTGCGTACGCGCCGACTAACAGGACTTGCGTACGGGACGTAAAATAGTTAAAACGCAGAGCGCGATGGCCTAAAAAGCTATGGAACATACTTTGTCTCCCACTCCCACAAGGTCAATACAGGAAATTTTCAGGAAACATTTTACAGGGGTAATGCAACGGAGGTAAAAGTTATTTAAGAGAAGTAAGATTTTATGAATACACACAGGTAAAAGTTATTTAAGAAAAGTAAGATTTTATGAATACACTCACCACGCCTGTATTCCCAAATGAAGTAAGCAGACCACATGAAACTAATTAATGTTCGTGGCTTAACTTATTTTTTAGAGTTTAAATTGGCACATATACCAGTATTTAACTTTAAAAATGCGAACGTTTCCGACTAAATGCGATGGAAAGCGACTTTTCACCACAAATGTACTTCCGAAACCGGAACGGTATTACCGACCATAAACCGGATTTGAAATCATTATTTACCGGTATTCGAAAGGCATGGAATACGTAACTCAATCGGTACGCCAGTGTTACATACATCATGCCTGCATTCCCAAATGGGGTAGGCAGAGCACTCGAAACGGTACACTATCAAACCAAGATTTTCATGCTTCGCAGCGACCTTTAACATAATTTTAGGTTTGAAAACAGATGGGAGAGTAATATAATAATATTGTTATTAATCATAATGTAGTACGGCGATGTACTAAATAAAGCCCAAATTAGGAGTACCCGAAACCGTCGAGCGTGTATGACGAGAGCGATGAATATGAGTGAAGCGAGAGAAGTATGTCAGAATAGATGCGAATGGCGCTCTGTTGTCTCTGCCTACTATACCCCGCAGGGAATAAGGCGTGATGGTTATGTATGTATGTGTGGTGCCGGGTTAGAATAGCACCTCCCCCTTTCTTCCCGTGGGTGTCGTAAGAGTCGACTCTGGGAAAGGGTATTGGGTATTGTCGGCGATGGGCAGCAACCTGTCATTGCAATTATCACGTTTAACCACCTGGTTACTTTAAAATTGCTAAACGTGGCATTGGATTTTTGAATTCATGTGCTCTGCCTACCCCTCTTGGGAATACAGGCGTGAGAATATGTATATACATACATATTCTCACACCTATACATCACACATATACATGTATGTATGTATTATTAATAATGACAGGTTGCTAGCCCGTTGTCAGCATACGACTTCCATTGAAGAAATTGAGAAGTGATATTCTAACATAAACATAATATTGTTATTGCCTGTTTTTTGCAGCTCAAAAATAGTGTTTCCACAATTGAAATTAGCAATAAATTAAAATGTACTTAATATTTTACCTTTGGACTCATAGTCCCATTATTTTGCTACCCCGTTGGTATTAAATAATAATCGTCAATGTTGCCATGGCAGTACTGTTTAGGATAGCGTGACCATAATGTATTTCGTCACCATTACAAGTTTGTCATGCTATGTCACAGCCATTTCATTCCTTATGGCTGCCTTATCGTGATTCTTTTCGCTAAGTATTTGCTCAGAAATCCTTGTCTTGTCTAAAACAAACCGAGATTCGTTTCATTTTACTTTCACAAACTCATTCAAAAGAACAACGACCCATCTCTTTCCTCAAGGGAATTAACAGTCCGTTGTAACGTCTTTTGTTTTCTACTGCAATCTCACCCCAGCGCCATCTGTGGTGGAAATAAAGGAACTACTAAGTGTTGCTTCGAGGTAAACATTCCTGGGACTGAAAGCTGAAGGCTAGAAGGATACGATTGTCGGGAGTTCATGAAAATTCTGCTAGATGGCGTTGTTTTGAAGCTACTGCGATTTTCACTGTGATTGAAGACTGCATTAGTGAAAATTAAATTAAATTAAATTATGATGCGGTGAAGGCTCAGATGTAAGGCATTGAAAAACCGTTTAAAAATTGGAGGAGCTTACGCAGTGATCCGTATGGCGAATTTCATAAAGAAAATACGTGACAGTACTTACTTGTTTCTTCCTAAATAAAATAAATAAATAAATAATTCTGCACAATATTCTCCACAGCTCTCTTTGATAATTGTGCAGATAAGAAGTGTCAAACAATCCGTTTTTGTTTTATGATTAAGTTTTGGATCAAAAAAAAAGCCCTAACTATACACCACTTTTTGAGAAACTGTATCAAAGACTAACATTCAATTTTCTTTTACAGAGTGGATCAGTCATCAGACAGCGGCGGGAAAGGGCTTAACAGGCTCAATGGGTTCCTTAACCTGAAGACGCCTCTCATCAGCACAAAAACGTTGGGGTAAGTCGTAGTATTAAACCAAACCCAGAGTTTTTGGGGCACGAACACGAATCGGCTATGGAACTGTTTAAAATGAAACAGTGTACCTAGTTAGTGGATAGTTTTGTATGGGAAATAGATAAATTGAAAAAGGCAATTTTGGACCTGTTTTTTTTTGGTACTAATAACATCAAGATTAAGTGGTTTAAGTCTGTCGCATAATGGCAATATCACAATTAATCATGTATTAGGCACAAACCTATAACAGTACACTCTGTTTTTTAACCAGATGCCTACTCTTTGGTTAATGGCGATAATTCGTGCTCTGAAAATCTCTGGGTACTAAAACCATTTGAAACATTACAGGCTACGCTTCAAGACCAGGCGCTGTCACAGGACAGGTAAAATTACACTTACTACGTACAGGTCTTCCTGAACGTGTTAAGACTTGAAAATATTGTCTAATTCTACTGTTACCTGTAGCGCTATTGTCTAACGCACCAAAAATCTAAAGCGTGTTTAATTTGACAGTTTCAGTGACAGTTCGCTTTGAAATGTATCAATTTCGAAGCGATTTTTCATCTCAACTGTTAAATTAAAAACGATGTAGATTTTTTGTGCGTTAGATAATAGCGCTGCTGCTTACCGTAGGCCAGCGGTTCTCAAACTTTTTTGCTGATGGAACCCTTTTGGAAAGCGAAATACTTGACGGAGCCCTACAAAAAAAACTACAGTCCATCCGTCCGTCCGTACGCTGTGCCAAAACGTTTGACCAGAGAGTGGTGTTTGTTTTTCTAAATTCTTGCGGAACCCTTCCAGAGGTGTCGCGGAACCCTGGGATTCCGCGGAACACACTTTGAGTATAGCTGCCGTAGGCCGTTCATAAGGTCTCGCAACTCTCTAAAGACATCAATAGATGTCGCTGTATTGCAGTAGGCTTGGACAATAATGCCCCACCTTACTTAAGTTGATTTAAGTTAGTAAGGTTGCCGATAGATGGCGTTAACATAATGTTTGTTAACGTGTTTACTAATTGTATTCATAGCAAGGTGCAGTTTATTATGCGGATCACATCTCCGATTTCAACTTCAGTCTTGACAATTTCAAGTCGGAAATTCGATCGGATCGGAGGTAGTCTTGGGGAAAGTCGTGACATTTGTATAATCGGTTCCTGTTCCTAAAAACTAAAAGGTCACTGAAAAATCACGGTGATTTTATCACGACCATCACTTACATTGCGATATAGTTGTAAGTTTAGTTTTAAGTCCAGTTTCTATCACTCGTGGCGATGGTGGCCGAGCGATCCCGACTATTTCCGACTTAGCCCGAGATACGACGAAGATAGCTCCAGTAACGAAGGAACAATCAACGAGAATTTGTTATGTTGATACAAATTCAGTCACGGTGATACTACACAGCGAGTCGCGGTGATTTATTCACCGGTTATTTTTATTTATGACACCTCTAATTGTTTTTTTAATTATTAATTAATTAGGTATGTTAGTTTTTAAGTGTCTCCAGTTAATTTAAGTATTATTTAATGTACAATATTCAGAAAAAATCCATAGAGACAAGAATGTATGATATAAAAAAGTGTGTAGATTACATCGACCGTTGATTACAAAAAAATCGTAACTACAAAACGTGGGTTTTCAGGAGAGCGCAAAAACGATTTTCGTTCCGTTTAGTCTCAGTATTATGGTGTTTTTAGTAAAAAAAATGAAAAAATTGGTGTCAATTAGCTGTAAAATAGCTAATCTAATGTATTTTTATGTCATTTTGTTTAAAAAAATGTTTGTTTTTAATTTAGAGAAAGTTACGACCGCGAATGTTAACAAATTGTTAATCAAACATTATCGTAACTGCAGAAACTATAACATAATACCAAAAATTAACGAAATCAGGAAGTGGAATACTATCGTAACATGTGTTACTACATTTGAAAGATTTTAATTTTATTGTTTTCAATAATTTAACATTATAATCAAGGTTAGATAGACAAAAAATATTCTGGTCCACGTTTTATTTTAATTACGAATGCGTTAGCGAATATTCTTCAAGTCAGAAAACCGCAATCCCCAGTAATTAATTAACAATAAGCGTAAGGTTTTATTGACAAATAAAATCGTATCATCAGTTACAGGTATTAAACTTACAAATACTTCGACGAAGTAATATATTAACTCTCGATGCCATTTTATTCCAATAACAAAATAATGACTTCATCTATTTTGTACAATTTTCAAGGAGTTGTAAGTCGAGAACGTATTTTATTTTACAAAACATTCCACTTGAAACTCTAACATACGATGTTATCATACTATGTATTTCTGTTATTAATAAAAAAATGAAAAAAATAAAAACACCGTTCTCTTAGATTTAATTAGCTTAGTTTATGGTGAAAAGGTCAGGAAATATATTATTTTGAGATACGATTTTTTTGTAATCAACGGTCGACATAACGTCTAATTTTTATGTCAGATAAGTCATGCACAAAAGGATCGTCAAACGGTAAACAATACTGTAGTAAATAACTAATAAAAATAATAACAAATTAATAACATAACGTCAAGAATTCAAATTACCTAATAGTGAAAAATGACAAAATCAAGGATCGGCAAAGTGTAAATAATAATGATTAACAAGTAATAAAAAATAAAATGTACCTATCAGTTTTTATCCACCAAAAATTTTCTCTAGGTACCTACTGTAAAACTATTCGCAAAAAGTGGCTAAACGCTTAAATCCCTTACAAAAGCCAGAATCATAATTCAATGGCCGCCCAGTGAATTCTTTATCTGACCCCAACCACGGATAGATGGCGCTATGAATCTAACATCAGCGAAAGACGATGAATTATGGAACGCAGCGAATTTAGGTTAGTTTTCAAAATTGATGGCCGTTCCTTCGAAGGGAATTTAAACTAACTGTTTGAGAAGCTTTGGAGTCGGGAATTGGGATATCGAGTGGGTTGAAAATATATTTAAGTATGTAAGTAAAAATGTAAGTCTAGTTTTAGATAAACTTATTTTTTTCCTACAATAATAGGTATGATTGATAATAATAGGTGTGGTGTCGGGTCTAGAATAGCACCTCTCCATTTCTTCCGTGGATGTCGTAAGAGGCGACTAAGGAAATGGGTTTAGGTATTCTTTAGGCGACAGGCTAGCAACCTGTCACTATTATATATTACCTCTTGCATCTGTTTTTAAACCCAAAATGACGCTAGAAGTGGCTGCGAAGCGGGAAATAGTCATAATCATGGATATGTCTATTTCACGTTTCGTGCGCTCTGCCTACCCCATTTGGGAACATAGGCGTGATTTTATGTATGTATTGATAAAATTGCATGCTTGCATAGTTAAAAGCTAGATAAATATAATTATTTAAATGTTATGTTATTATTTTATTTTAAGCAGGCATTTATTGATTTTCAATTTTTTGATAGTGGCATTATTTCATTGTGGGAACCTTTTCGGGAAATAAAGTTGCTGTGTGAATCCTTACTTAATATTATAAATCGGAAAGTGAGTTTGTTTGCTTGTTCCGCTTTCACGCCGTAACTACTAAACCGATTGGTTTGAAATTTTGCAGACGTAAAGATAGAAGTCCGGATTAAATAATACTCCGGGTACTTTTTATCCCGGAAAAAAATGATGTTCCCGAGGGAATGTTCGCTTTATACCGCAATATAACCGAATTCCATGCGGGCGAAGCCGCGGGCGGAAAGCTAGTAAATAATAAATAATCATTCAAATAAGTCCGTTAATTAGATTATGGAAAAATATGAGACATCGGTTTTTTGGTTTATCAAATAATTAATTAACACGTTCCCTGTGAATCTGGCAGTCAAAAAATTAGTCGACACGTGCAGTTTTTTATTGTAATTGATCTGCGTCGGAATATTTCATTAAATAATAAGTCCCCAAGCACTCCATACGCTTTATTACCTACTATTTTGATCATACGTGCAAGCAAATGAATATGATCTAGATCACACGTGCAGATTTTGATCAGCTCATAGCATTAACAAAGGGCAGTGCATCATAATATGTGGCGCACTCACGTGTCATCAGTGCCTCGAAATGCACCACATGTGGGGCATGCACAGGGAACGTGTTAAACATCGTCAAAGGTAATCATCAAAGGATTCTGACGTCACGCTTTGGTATTTTTTTTTATCACGTATTGACGTCACTCGAAACTTCTAAGCGCTGTATTCTCGTGATTATTTGTTTAAATTTTTTTGTTAATCAATGTAACAGACTAATACTATTTTTAGTCAACTACACAGTAAAATTGTTTCAATTTAGAAACTTTTTAGTTACGATCTTTGTTAGATGAGACCTCACCATTTCTTCCGTCGTAGTTTTGTCCGACACATTTTGTGTACTCTGCTCAACCCATTTAGGAACATAGGCTATGTATGCTTAACCTATAGAAATATCAAGCCAAAAGAACAAAAGAATCATAAAACCTCCCCAAACAAAAGAATGACTAAAATTCTAGAACATACCAAACGGATTTCTGTCCGTAGAATAAGCATGTCGCGAACAAATATTGTTTTAGTGTAGACTAAAATAAGTCAAGTTATATTTGAACGCGATGTGCGAAGGGTTCCGCCCAATACGTTTTTTAAGGAACTTTCATTTAATTCTAGGGGTGGTTGTTACATTAGGTACCATTATGCCTGTATTCCCAAATGAGGTAGGCAGAGCATACGCAACGTAAAAAGCCAAAACTATGACTCTTTCACGTTTCTAGCCAGTTTTAGTATAATTTTAGGTTTAAAATGTAGATGGAAGATGTTTAAATAACAGTGTAAGGTTGCTAGCCTGTCGCCTAAAATATACCTAAACCTATTACCTTAGTCGCCTCTTACGATATTAATGGAAGAAAGCTATACTAATATTATAAAGCTGAAGAGTTTGTTTGTTTGTTTGTTTGTTTGAACGCACTAATCTCAGGAACTACTGTTTCGAATTGAAAAAATATGTTTGTGTTGGATAGACCATTTATCGAGGAAGGCTTTAGGCTATAAGACATCACGCTACGACAAATAGAACTGAAGAAACATTAAAAAATGTGGGAAAAAACGGGGAAATTTACTCACTTTTCCACGCGAACGGAGTCGCGGGCACATCTAGTTTAATAGAAAATGAAAACCCAGGGTATTTCTTCACGTCTTATAGAAAAGATTATAGATTAATTTTATTACAGTAACAAGAAGCAACCGAGGGAATAAGTTTAGGTATGGTTATTTGGGGTACAGTTATTGTTACCCTTAACTTTTGTCGTGTCCTCAGAAGTGTATGACTCATATACACGTTTATTACTTGGTTTAATACTTTTTTGGACGGAACCCTAAAACACTGAGGAGCTAGCACTGTGATGCCAATATGTATTTAGGACGAGTGATAACACTATGTTAGTATGTACGTCAACTTTGTAGATTTATGTTAGTCGACTTTTCACCCCTAGTGTGAAGGATGCCTAACTTCTATGAGTATTTCTGTGGCATTAATCTAGTAAGTACATCATCATCATCATCATCCAGCCTATATATGTCCCACTGCAGGGCACAGGCCTCCTCTCAGTATGAGAGGGCTTGGGCTATAGTTCCCACGCGGGCCCAGTGCGGATTGGGAACTTCACACACAACATTGAATTGATTCGTCGCTGTGTGTAGGTTTCCTCACGATGTTCTCCTCCACCGAATAGCTCGCGGTAAATATCAAATTCGATATCGCACATAAATTCCGAAAAATTCGGACCCCGGGATTTGAACCCACGACCCTCTGCTTGAGAGGCCACAGGTCGAACCGCTAGGCTACCACGGCTTATATATATTATTACTAGCTTTCCGCCCGCGGCTTTGCCCGCGCGGAACTCGGTTATATTGCGGTATAAAGCACAACTATAACAAAACTTCTCGTTTCAAACGACACACAGCACCATCGATCTATCATCTATCGATCGGTCATCGATTGATTTCGATTTACCATCGATCGATATCGATCTATCAAGCAAACTATATTTTAGTTTTCCCTCGGGAACATCAATTTTTCCGGGATAAAAAGTAACCTATTATTTTATTTATCTGGACTTCTATCTTTACGTCTCCAAAATTTCAAAGCAATCGGTTTAGTAGTTACGGCGTGAAAGCGGAACAAACAAACAAACTCACTTGCTGACTTAGTATTAGTAAGGATTAGTTGTAGGTAGAGTTGGAACAAAGCTTTCCTGAATTTATTTATATTGTCCTCCTTTCTATATATATCACGCCTGTATTCCCAAACGGGGTAGGCAGAGCACAAGAAGTGCTACAGAGACAAAACCATGACTATTTCACGTTTCGTGGCGACTTCTAGTATTGTTTTTTAAGTTTTCAGTTGACAGGAATAATAGTGACAGGTTACTAGCCGCCTAAAATATGTACCTAACCCTAATTCTTTAGTCGTCTCTAACGACATTCACGGAAGAATTAGAGAGGTGTTATTCTACAATTTACAATTATAACTCTGAATTCTAGAACTTTATACCTCCCTATATTTTAAACCTCAAGATACTATCTTTTGTTGAATGACATCCTGTGTCAGTATAAGTGACGAAACGTGGTATAGTCATGGTTTAGTCTATGTCGCCTTTCGTGTCCTCTGCCTACTCTATTTGATAATACAAGTAATATTTGTATATGCACAAGAAATCAAGCGACAATAAATATAAAGAGTTGGAAAAGTAATGCAAAAAAAAGTTGGAAAAGTAAAATGCACTACTGTGAAAAATATTACGATGCCCACAATATGCAGACGCGAAAAATACCACTTCTTGAGCGTCCGTATTACAAAAGCTTTTCCATTATTTTACTTAGTTCCCCGTAGTTCACGGCTCTCATTATTTTATGTTTGAAGAGTTACAAGAAAAGTTTTTGTAGCGCGATTTTACAGAGCTCCCTAGGTCAGGGGTCCGAAACTGTGCGCCGCGGCGCCCTGGCGCGCCGCAGAAAGTATTGAGGGGCGCCGCCGTGAGTCGATTCTTTATCATTATCCGAAACCATTTCCATTTTTAACCCGTGTGGTGCCGGGTTAGAATAGCATCTCCCCCTTTCTTCCCGTGGGTGTCGTAAGAGTCGACTCTGGGAAAGGGTTAGTGTATAAAATTGTGGGCTAGCAATATGTCACTGCAATATCACGTTTAACCATCTGGCTACCCTGAATTTGCTAAGCGTGGCACTGGATTTTTGAATTCATGTGCTCTGCCTTCTCCTCTTCGGAATACAGGCGTCAGAATATTTAGGTATGTAATGTATGTATGTTTTCGAAAAGAAAAGACAATTAATTCCTTTAATAGAGTTTGCAAAACGTCGTGACAAAATTCTAAACTTGTATGTAGGTGCGCCCCGGGCTGAAAAAGATTGGGAGCCCCTGCCCTAGGTAATTAGCAAAGCCTGGGAACCTAATGCATTTTGCTTTTACAGGAAACACTGTTTTTTTAGTGAGCCGAGTTTTACTTATAATTGTGGAGGAAAAACTACAGTCTAGCTAGCACGGTTCGTGAGATACAGCCAGGTAACAGACGGACAGACAGCGAAGTCTGAGTACCTAATAGTTCAGTTTTCATCCTTTGGACACGGAATTCTAAAAAAATATTTATTTAAAAACCTATTTTTAGGATTTCACACCTATTATTTTCATCTTAAAAAATACAATTATGTAATACAATGGTTATATACATAGATGCTATAGCCATGGTAGCCCAGCGGTTCGACCTGTGGCCTCTCAAGCAGAGGGTCGTGGGTTCGAACCCCGGGCTCGCACCTCTGAATTATTCGGAATTTATGTGCGATATCGAATTTGATATTTATCACGAGCTATTCGGTGAAGGAAAAACATCGTGAGGAAACCTACATACAGCGACGAAGTAAGTTAAAGTTGTGTGTGAAGTTCCCAATCAGCACTGGGCCCGCGCACTGTGACTCGCGTAGAACAAGCTAGCTGGACAAAAACAAAATTGACTTATCTAGAAATCCTTAATAAGGTAATTACTATATTAGTTGGTGATAGCATTGGCAGGTATTGTTTTGTCGTAGATCATTTTCAACACGACTAATAAGGGTAAGTGTATAGAATAACTACGTTCAGTGCCTTAATTTAGTTGCATTTTAGCTTCTATTGCGATTAAGTGTCATTGCCAGATTTCACAAGTTTCGGTTAATTTTTGTGATGGATTCTACTATTAAGGGTAAGTACTATATTATAGGTCACTTTATTAATATATTATTCTCCTTTTACTCGAAAAAAAATGTCGATAACTTATAATTTTACGAAATAATGACCACAATTTGGCATTCATTGGACTGTAACTAAAAACCCCCCCTTCACCCCGACTTGATTTTTTTTACGGAGTAGCTACATCTATTTAGGTTATGATAAATGTTATTCATTTTTGCTCCTTTTTTGCCCAACTTACTTTTATAATTTTTTTTCAGAAAGGAGTCGTACAGTTTCAAAATTATTATTTTTTTGAAAATTGGACCAAACATTCAAAAAATGAGCGAAATGGTACACAATTCGCTTATGTTTTCAAAATACAACATTTAAGCGGTATAATGGTGTAGTCTGTTAAATATATAAATACCGTGATTTCCCGATTTTCCATGAAACTTACAGAAATATGGGAGAATTCACGAAGAAACCGAGAACGCTTCTTAGCGAACAATATGTAGTGGTTTCAAGGTGACTTGACATTAAATGTTTTTTGTGATCAAGTTGAAGAATGCTGTAGCACGAAAGAACATGAACTGGGCTCTGGGCGACCGACTACAGCCTTCGATAATGCGAGTTCAAAACTTCCAAAACGTTCGTAGATGTGTTGAAGATTTGATCATGTCACGAACACCTAAAGAACTGTTAGTCGCTGCTGAAATATCATCTAGGTTATCTGGAAAACGAAACGTCGATAAATAAATTAAAGAAGTAAGTGAGACTGAAAAAGTTAGTGGCCGACATCCACTGTCCCGAGAGTGCAGTAATCAGATGCAGCAAAGGTGTCTGACAAGTGATGAGGCATTGGCGTATTACGTGTATTCCAAGTCTACGTCTCACTCTTATAAAGAAACTTTGGAAAACGTCAGCTTACCTAGGTTTCATTCGGATTAGTTAAGTTTTGATTTATAGATTACTTACATGTAATTAATTTCACTAAAGTTGCATTTTTCTTATTTTTAATATTATAATCTCGTAAATTATCGCATTTTTACCCTTAAATAAAATAAATCCTATGAAGAAAAGAGAAAACTTACTATATTACTCATTTAAACCTGGAAAATCACTATTAACAACTAAGAACAAGTACCAACTTAAACTGACCTCGATCCCAATAGTACAAGTAGGTGACAAGAGATCAGGTTATGTCGGTGGGTTTTTACATAAGAAGTATAACTAAAATTGTAATTTTTCTCACATTATATGATAAACCATATCAAAATGCTACATTTAACTTAATTCAAAAAGCTCAAATAATTTTGTCCAGCTAGCTTGTTCTACACGGATCACTGTGCCGCGTGGGAACTTATAGCCCAAGCCTTCTCATACTGAGAGGAGGCCTGTGCCCTGCAGTGGGACGTATATATTCTGATAATGATGATGATGATACATAGATGTATTGACAAATTTAATATACTGCGATGCAAATCAAATATTTTCTCTTGATTCCAAACGCCAAATCATGTCAAATATTATTATAACACCTTTTTTCTGTTTTCGTTAAGTAGGTACTATCCGTGTGGTGTCGGATTTTTAGTAACATATCGCCATTTCTTCCGTGGATGTCGTACGAGGCGACTAAGGGCACAGGTTAAAGTATATTTTGCGACAAGCTAGACAACTGTCACTACTGTATGCCACCTTAAAACCTAAAAAATATGCTAGAAGTGGCCGCAAAACGTGAAATAGTCATCATCTTATCTATGTAGCGTTTTGTGTGCTCTGCCTACCCCATTTCGCAATACAAGCATGATTTTATGTACATACATACAATCACGCCTGTATTCCCAAACGGGGTAGGCAGAGCACACAAAACGCTACATAGACAAAACAATGACTATTTCACGTTTTGATTTTATGTACATACATACATACATACATAATATTGCGGTGACAGGTTGCTAGCCCATCGCCCACAACACACTAACCCTTTCCCAGAGTCGACTCTTACGACACCCACGGGAAGAAAGGGGGAGGTGCTATTCTAACCCGGCACCACACGGTTAATTGATTTTATGTATTTACGGGTAGATTTTATTTATTTTACGTAAATCTCTTTCGTACCCAACGACTCACACAATTGCAAATACGATTTGCGAATTCACAATCTACAGACTGGCAAAAACATCCCATGTCTACGGAATATCACTCAATCGATATCTTTTTCCGTCCAAATGTGTGCCAAAGGAGCGAACTCCTTAGAATAGCCGACATTCATAACAAAACTTGGGTTGAAATGCCCGAGAATCGATGAGAATCGGACCCCGCTTTCATTGAAATTGTTAGGGTCTCGTCACAGTTATTGACGTAAAATTAATAGAAAAAACGCAATAACTTCACAGATTTTTATTGTGTCATACGTATAAATGTACTATGGGTAACATAATTAATTTTTTAACAGGTCACCTACCTACCGAATATACAAATTTGGCTCAGTAAAAGTGCTACAGTTTTTGAGATATTTTTAATTTTTCAAAAATGTATACCTGCGATCACGTTTATTATTTCACTTTCATTACAATTACAGTCCTAAACAGTGGCATTGTTTTTGTTGCTTTAATTATCAGATAAGCAATAATGAAACATGACATAGTTATGACTATTTTACGCTTTGCAACCCCTTCTAGCATAATTTTAGGATTGAAAACAAATTGAAGAGGCAGTATAATAGTGACAGGTTGGAAGCCTGTCGCCTAAAGCATACATAAACCTATTTTATTAGTCGCCCCACGAATCCACGAAAAAAATGGAGGACTAAGATACTAATTATTATTTCATTTGACGATCTTGCGTCGATTGGTGTGAAGAGGCCCTAAGGGTCTTCAATGTTGGCAGGCAAATTTTCGTCGATCACGGAATCACGATGGGTTTAAATTTAACTAATGTATTGAAGGATCTCTCCTTACATTATACAGGGTGAAATTTTGAACGTGATACAAAGTCGATGTTTTCGATAGATCTCTGAAGGACTAAAAGGCTCTGCTAAGTCCCGAGTTACCAAAGTAATTAATTAGAATTTAATTAATGATTTCATTTATCCCATTTTTTATTGTCATGTGTGGTTACTCTACCCTTTAAATGATAGAGCAAAAAGTTTAAATTTGTTTTACATTTGGCACTCGCCTCTTTGGTTCACTTTGACATTAAAATAAAATAATACTGCTAATTCGTGACGTGAGTTGTCATAACAAATATCTCTCGGTTTATTCAAATTTAACTGAAAAATGCTGCCATAAGCATATTATACGCACGTTGAGCGCTTAGATTATGATTATCTTTTATCACACATCACGTAGTACAGTGCGGACACAGACATTGTTTCACGAAAAGTATCCAGACTCTCCAACCCCGTCTCGTCGTTTAATAAACCACACTGTCCAAAACTTGAGCGATTATGGACAATTATCCGTTCCAGGACATGCACAAGGTAGAGGATCGCGAGCATGCTACTCGGATGCGTTTCGGACTCGAGTACTTCGTTATTTCAACCGCCACCCTCAAGCAAGTAGGTACAAGAGATGCAGGCGCACGTTTTCGAACAACACAATTTTTTATGTGGAAGCTATTGAATGCTGAAGGTCTACACCCATTTCATTTTCAACTTTTGCAAGATATTGTTCTTGGATTTTTGGAATCCATGTGCTCTGCCTACCCCTCTTGGGAATACAGGCGTGAGAATATGTATGTATGTATGTATTGTTCTTGCAGATTACTCCAGAAGAGTTCAGTTTTGTGAGTGGTTTTTGGAACCCCTGCATTTAAATATCATGTGGTCAGACGAAGCAACCTTGTCCATAATGAACGTTGGTGGAATAATGTGAATCCCCATGTCACACGCATGACCTAACACCGCTGGACTTCTTTTTATGGGGTGAAATTAAAAGGCGAGTCTACAAACGCGAATCCCATACAGTCACACAACTTCGGCAAAAAATCATACAGGCGTTCGATGCTGTAAAAGCCAATGTGTTTGTGCTTGGAAAACTCAAAGACGAATTAAGACGTCGAGCGGAGCTATTCCGGTGGGAAGGTGGTGGTCATTTCGAGCATTTATTGAAGTATGTTTGAGAAATCCATCTTTGTTTTTGATATTAAATAATGATTATTACCACTCTGTTTGTTATTTACACCAAAATAATACATAAAATCTGGGGATTAATCTGTGATGTTGATATTACTCTTATTATCTGAAATTATCCACTAGATGTCAATAAGGCTAGGAATACACTTGCCTGTAGCTGGCACATTTTTGTGCAAGTAGCTTGCACACGTATGTCAAATTTGTATGTAGACTGACACAAGCGAGCAAGCTACTTGCACAAAAATGTGCCAGTTACGGGCATGTGTATCCCTAGCCTAAACAGCGATAAAACCTTTCAAGTGTCAAACGTAGGGTAGCAATACTTTCAGTTTCTGAATTATTTTTTTGTTAAGAAATTATCAATATTTAACTAAGACAAATTTTAACAAATGAGTTAATCCATCTAATTATACAGCATCTGCTGAGCATGAAACACGTAATTTGTATCACGTTCAAAATTTCACCCTGTATAAGTAGGTATAAACGAATATCTGTCTGCCTTGTCTTGCCTTTATCACAGAATTGGTTGTGACTTGTGACTGAATTCAGTATGGTTGTAGAGATCGCGTACTAGTTAAAGTAACTTAAAAGTTAAATAATTTTAAACAAAAAAAAACCGACTTCAAATTTGGGCTATATTGAAAGCATTTGTCTAATGGCCTGACTAATTACTGAAATTATAATTTCCAGTCTGCAGGTGCATTCAGTATTGAAAGAATTATCCTTTAACTCTTAAGCATTAAGGAGTTGCCCTTCCATCATCAGCTCAGTCATTTTTTTTTACTGCCATACGTAAATACTAGTGTAGCTTTGAAAAATGTACTAAAAACATTACATGTGCCTATAAAATTAGAGGGTTGCCCTCGATTTCCCTCATATTCCATCATCAGGTCAAGATATGCTGACAATGGGACCACTTGGAAACTATATCCTTTCAAACAAAAAAATAATTTTCCAAATCGGTCCAGGTGTCTTCGAGTAATAAGCGAACACACATAAAAAAATAAATAAAAAAAAGCTCCCGACGAATTGAGAACCTCCTCCTTTTTTGAAGTCGGTTCGGAATAAGTAACAGAAATAATTAAAATGTTAAACAAAAAACTACCGTGAGACTCACTTATAGTGAAATAAAACGGATCTAAAATATCCACGTTTTTATATCGAGATCAACTCGACACGTGAAATGTGGGTAGTTTTCAGTTGTGTCAAGCAGTCGCACGGAAAGAGCGGCAGCGCGCAGTTCGCGTATATCCGTTGGTATATGGTCCCGGATTGGCCTGAAACATGTCGAGCTAATTTCGATGTAAAAAACGTGAGTTAACGATGTAGTAAACGTTTAAGTTCACTATGAGTGAGTCTCACGGTAGTTTTACGTTTAAAATATTTTATTACTAGCTTTCCGCCCGCGGCTTCGCCCGCGTGGAATTCGGTTATATTGCGGTATAAAGCTAACATTCCCTCGGGAACATAATTTTTTTCCGGGATAAAAAGTACCCTATTATTTAATCCGGACTTCTAACTTTATGTCTGCAAAATTTCAAAGCAATCGGTTCAGTAGTTACAGCGTGAAAGCGGAACAAACAAACAAACTAACTCACTTTCCGATTTATAATATTAGTAAGGATTTGATCTATCTCATTTTCCCGATGCTTAGTTTAAAATCTGTGGACGGATTTGTTATTACTCTTTCAAATAAGATGTCAAGTGATGATGATGATGATGATAGTCTGTCAGTTCGTCTTCCAACCTTTACTGAACCGCAGTTCCTTCATGATAGCCGGCGAGGTCGATGCCAATGGCTGAAGGCATTCTTGTTACATTCCGAGGGATAGGTGGTTGGTGTAAGGCTAAAGCGACTGGCTTGTGTTCAGTTTAAAGATTAAAACTAAAGTACTGAACAGACTTTCTACTGAACAAGAGTTTCTATAACTGAACCGAATGATTTTGTGAAAAATTCTTCTCGCCCCAATTTAAGGCCTAAAATTCCTCTCCATTTTCTTCCATGGATGTCGTAAGAGGCGATTAAGAAATTGAAACTGTCACTATTATACCTGCCAATTTAAAACCTTATAAAATAAGCTAGAAGAGGCCAAGAAACGTAAAATACTCTTAATGTTTGTGTAGCGTTTCGTATGCTCTGCCTACCCCATTTAGGAATACAAGCGTGATGTGTGTATGTTTATTCTTACATACATACATACATACATACATACATCACGCCTGTATTCCCAAGAGGGGTAGGCAGAGCACATGAATTCAAAAATTCAGTGCCACGTCTAGCAATTTCAGGGTATCCAGATGGTTAAACGTGATATTGCAGTGACAGGTTGCTAGCCCATCGCCCACAATACACTAACCCTTTCCCAGAGTCGACTCTTACGACACCCACGGGAAGAAAGGGGGAGGTGCTATTCTAACCCGGCACCACACGGGTGTTTATTCTTGTGTGGTTAAATATGACTTTCGGCCTTAGCCTACTACTTACAGTAGTAGCGACTAGGGATATGGATAATTGAATGAAGCAAGAGAAGTAATGTCGGAATATTTAGGAACAAATGGCGCTCTGTTGTCTTTGCCCACCCCGCAGGAAATAAAGTTGCGAGCACACCAATGCTTAACACGTTCATTGCCACATCACGCGACGTCGCGTGACGCAGTCCAATACTCTGTGGCCGACCACGCGACGTCGCGTGATAGTGCCTTGCAATTTTGTTCTCGCTGCCAAAATGTGGCCGCAACGTATTGGCTCATGGCATTTGTTTTGGCCACTAGGGAAGGAAATTACCTATTCGTTAGCGACCGTGGCCCGTAGGTAGCTATCTTAAATTTTTTTTATCGCGCTCATTAGTTGGCTCTTTGCACCCGCGCGGTGTTGGCGTGTTGCTTTATTTTATTTCGTTATTTATCATCGGATTATGTGTTTTTAGGTAGCTCTTACAATTAGTAATAACGCTAAGTCGAAAAAATGGTCTGCTAAGTGATCCACGTCATGTGTTTTCACCACGCGAAGTCGCGTGAATCGGCCATGTAGGCAAGTGTAGGCAAAATTATGGGAACAAATTCGATCCGTATATTCCGTATGGCCGTTCACGCGACTTCGCGTGACAAAAACAAATATATTTATTTTGACATTTATTTAATATATAATTATGGATTTGATATATAAAAGTAATATTATGATCAAAATAACTAATTTAAATGATTTTTCAATTTTGACCATCGCGGTATGTTCGCCATTTTTGGCTTGGCAATGAACGTGTTAAAAACCGGTGACGGTATGGAATCACAGTGACCCATTATGAGGAAATATGCCGGTCGAGGGAATTGAGAAATAGGTATTTGCTAAATCTATTGCTGTCGCGCCGTGACCTGCCCAGACGACGTCGAGTGCGATAAGAACAACTACAGCTCGGACCGAAAATACCTATGAAAATTATTCAAAAACAACGTTTCGTAGTCCCCTGATTTCTTCTCCAAAACTTAACCGATTAAAGATGTTTTTACATTAAATGTTTAAAAAATGTCATAACTGTGTCTCTATGTTCTTATATTTTGATATAATTGTGTTAAAAATTGGTTTCTAGAGGTTTGAACACAACGGAAAAAACTTACCAATTTTTCATGTTTTTGAAGGTTAATATAGATATTAACCTTCAAAAACATGAAAAATTGGTAAGTTTTTTCCGTTGTGTTCAAACCTCTAGAAACCAATTTTTAACACAATTATATCAAAATATAAGAACATAGAGACACAGTTATGACATTTTTTAAACATTTAATGTAAAAACATCTTTAATCGGTTAAGTTTTGGAGAAGAAATCAGGGGACTACGAAACGTTGTTTTTGAATAATTTTCAAATTATTAAAGGAGATCTCCTTTAATAATTCAATAAAGAAAAAAAGGAAAACATAGGAACATGCTAATATATCATCAGATTGTTTATGTAAAAAATCATTGTTCTACGGGTAATATCCAGCGAGGAATCAGGGGACTACGTTTCCATACAAAATATGACCGCTCCATTTCCTCTTAAGTGCGTTGACAGTTTCTTGCATCGGCACTCCATGCTTGCGTCAAAAACGATGCAAATACGACGCGCCACTGCGATTCCGTACCGTGATCATTTCTTAACACATTCTCTGTCCGAAGGCCCCCAATGTGGGGACATGAAGCTGTTTTTCACAAGTCCATGCTCCCACTGTGGTGCCACAGTTTCATACACAGATGCAGATGCACAATTGGACTTGTGACATTGACAGACCGTTTTGTACGGGGACAGGGAATGTGTTAAGCATTAATGTGCTTGTAACTTAAGGCTTGACGTTTATGTATATAATGGTAGCAAAATTTAGTAAGAAAAACTCGGGACTTCATAGATTACTTGCTTTTAACTTGGGCCAGCTAAAACGCCTCACAAAGAAAAAATCGCGGAATTTATTTGGACCCGTAACGATTGACAGGGCGGTCGGAGCATTTTATTTGCTATGATTTATTTCGCTGAGTTCTGAGGGATAACCCCTGAAGAAAAGAGGGGTGTTATTAGAGTAAGTGTGTCTGTCTGTCTGATGCATCCTGCTTTTGAACCTGTACTATACCTACCCTTACAATAAATTATTTGATTTGATTTGATTTGATTTGTTGTCCCAAATGGGTTATACGAGAGACTGCAACTGTCGATTCAACTACTTAACTGTGGTAATACATAGTTGTAAAATGCTTGAGCACTTTTTGAGATCTTCGTCGTATTTACTCTTCTTCAATTTGAACACTATATTATAACACGTTTTAATAGCTGTCTGTGAGAGGTCACGTGACGACATTGCTTAGCCATTTTAGGGTCAATATCAGATTTCGTCCCAAATTTTTTAATTTCTTTAGCGCAATTTCTTTCTTCAATATAAGCAATAAATGAAATGACATACCTTGTAAACGACTGAATTTCAGCACAATAACATAGTTACATAAGAAATTCAGTCGTTTACAAGGTATGTCATTTCATTTATTGCTTATATTGAAGAAAAAAATTGCGCCAAAGAAATTAGCAAATTCGGGACGAAATCTGATATTGACCCTTTACACTTTTTCTATTTACTATTGTATAAAATGAAACTATATTTTTTGTATGGAAAATAGATGATTAAAAAAAAATTGACCCTACGTTCTAACTTTAATTCATACTAACTAAATCAAGAATATAAAACAATACATGGTTCAAGTCTATCGCATATTTATCTCGTTTCCACGATTCTACAATCTTGTAAAAACATTACAACCACAGTAGTACAGGAGGCGAATACGCGAACGGCAGCTAGCTCACATAACGTCATCAACGAAGGACAAAAAATAGGCAAATATTTTTCCTAGCGAACATTCTAGATCCTTTCAAAAACATGGCACCGAGTGTAATGGACAATATTCGGGTACCTTGCTTTACATAATACGTTTTGGTAAACAATCGCGGCGCCAGCGGTGTCTGAGTTATGATTTCATACACAGGTCACAGACATACATACATACATTACGTCTTTATTTTCGAGTAGGATAGGATACATGAACTATTTCACGCAAGAAAACTGAAAGTGAGTGAGTGAATGAGTGCTTAAGTGAGTGAGTGAGTAAGTGGGTGATTGAATGAGTGAGTGAGGGAGTGAGTGAGTGAGTCGACATTAGCTCAACATATTTCTGGCTAATTCTTGACTATTTTACGCAAGGATAATGAGTAAATGGGTAAATGGGCGAGTGAGTGAGTGAGTTAGTTAGTGAGTGAGTGAATGTGTGAGTGTGTGAGTGAGTGCGTGAGTTAGTGAGTTAGTGAGTGAGTGAGTGAGTGAGTGAGTAAGCGATAGACAATGTTCACTGCTTTACATAATACGTTTTGGTAAACAATCGCGGCGCCAGCGGTGTCTGAGTTATGATTTCATACACAGGTCGCAAACATACATACATATAGGGTAGGTAGGTACAACACATGTAACTTTAGGTAGACAAAACTATGTCTATTAAAAAAACTATTTTTTTAAAGTGAGTGAGTGTGAGAGAGAGCCAGGTATGTATCTCACGCCTGTATTTTCAGATTGGGTAGGTAAAACACTTGAAACTACGTAGAAAAAGCCATGACGATTTCAAGCAAGAAAAGCGAGTGCGTGAGTGAGTGAGTGAGTGTGTGTGTGAGTGAGTGAATGAGTGAGTGAGTGACGGAGAATGTTCGGACACCTTGCTTTACATAATACGTTTAGGTAAACAATCGCGGCGCCAGCGGTGTCTGGGAACTCTGGAAGTTATGATTTCATACACAGGTCTCACACATACATATATTACGTCTTTATTTTCGAGTAGGGTAGGTAAAATACTCGATACTTTACTTAGAAAAAACCATGACTATGTCACGCAAGAAAAATGAGTGAGCGAGTGAGTAAATGAGTGAGTGGCTGAGTGAGTGAGTGTGTAAGTAAGTGAGAACAGTTATTTAGTAGAATTATCGTTCATAATGAACACGTTCCCTGTGAAGGTGGCAGTCAAAAAATTAGTCGACACGTGCAGTTTTTTATTTTAATTGGTCTGCGTCGGAATATTTCATTAAATAATAGGACCCCAGGCACCCCATACGCACTATTACCTATTATTTTGATCATACGTGCAAGCAAATGAATATGATCTAGATCACACGTGCAGATTTTGATCAGCTCATAGCATTAACATAGGGCAGTGCATCATATGTGCCACACTCACGTGTCGTCAGTGTCTCGAAATGCACCACATGTGGTGCATGCACAGGGAACGTGTTAACAGGAATACTTCGGTTCGTTTAAGATTGTACATACAACATTTAATTTCAATAGACGGAATTCGAATTTGTAATCCAAAGGTAAAACTGTTGTAATGTTCTCAATACAAACAGTATCACCATTTGCGGTGACGCCTTACGGGCTTACTTAAAAAATGTGTGAGTATTTGATCGTTCAAGTCTAGTGCTAGAAACAAAACATAGGTTAATTTTTAAGCCAGATTGACGCAAAATATGCGAAACAAAATCCATCCACGTGATTGATCATCGATAAGATTATAAAGACAACATCAAGCGTCGCATAATTTATGTTCAATTGACCGTCTTTACCTCATCGATCTGTCCGTCATAGCATTTGACAGATGGAAGATAGATAGCTGCACTTAGGAATTCAATAAAGTCCCACTCATTGCGTCAATCTCAGAGTTGCACGATATATGCATCATACGACGTATTTCAAAATGAAGTAGGAGCATACATAGCTACATACATAAAACCATGACTATTCTACGTTAGGTGGCCACTTCTAGCATTTTTTAGGTTTTAAATTAGTTTTTAAATTAGCCCGTGTGGTGCCGGGTTAGAATAGCACCTCCCCCTTTCTTCCCGTGGGTGTCGTAAAAGGCGACTCAGGGAAAGGGTTAATTAGTGTATTGTGGGCGATGGGCTAGCAACCTGTCACTGCAATGTCACGTTTAACGATCTGGTTACCCTGAAATTGCTAAACGAGGCACTGGATTTTTGTATTCATGTGCTCTGCCTACCCCTCTTAGGAATACAGACGTGAGAATATGTATGTATGTATGTATGTATGTAAATTAGTTTTGCTAGCCTGTCGCCTCAAATATACTTAACTAGCCTTCCGCCCGCGGCTTCGCCCGCGTGGAACTCGGTTATATTGCGGTATATAGCACAACTATAAGAAAACTTCTCGTTTCAAACGACACACAGCGCCATCGATCTATCATCAGCTATCCATCGGTCATCGATCGATATCGATTTATCATCGATCGATATCGATCTATCAAGCAAACTATATTTTTGTTTTCCCTCGGGAACATCAATTTTTCAGGGATAAAAAGTAGCCTATTATTTAATCCGGACTTCTATCTTTACGTCTACAAAATTTCAAAGCAATCGGTTCAGTAGTTACGGCGTGAAAGCGGAACAAACAAACAAACAAACAAACAAACTCACTTTCTGACTTATAATATTAGTAAGGATAAGGATTCCTTAGTCGCCTCTTACGACATCCACGGAAGAAATGGAGAGGTATTATTCTAAACCCGACACCAAATGAAACAAACATACGTCATATTTCACAAGAGGACCCGCAGGACTTTTAGAAAAAAAACAAACCGCAGTCACTGAATTTCATTTGTTTTGCATTTTTAATTAGTTCGCGGGCTTCTAATAATTTTTAATTCGTGAAAAGGTTAAGAACCGCTGGTTCAGACTATGTCACGTTAATGTGGAACGTATCCCATTTGAAACACAAGTGTGATTGTATGTCGCAAACGTATCTGTCACTTTTCCAATTTTTCCCCTTCAACTTCGAAATTTAATTCCAAAAATGACCGATTTTTCCCCTTTAATTTAAACCCTTTAAACGAAATCCAATTATCAAGTCGAAGCTTATAACGTGCCCTATCCTATCGAACTCCGATTTTTGGAAACAAAAATGGCGTCCCGAATTACCTATTCCGATTTCGTGGGCAATAATTAATGCCGTGGTTTAAAGGTTAGGCATAGGCAGGGTAGCGGCTTTGTGGGAAGGGTGGAGTGAGATTTCAAATTAAATTTGGTCTCAATTTAGCCGAGAGTGTAGCTAGGATTCGCTAGAATACTGTAATTTTATAATAGACTAGCTTTCCGCCCGCGACTTCGTTCGCGTAAATTTCGGATTTTGGGGTCGTAGGTTTCTGAGCCTATTATTCATTACAAACAAACAAAGTTTTCCTCTTCATAATATTAGTGTAGATGTAGATATCTAAACCCAAATAATTAACAGAATCCTTTTTTTTCAAAATAAAATTTTGCCTATGTTAATCGTGGATAATATGGCTTTTGAATGGTAAAAGAATTTTTAAAAACGGTCCAGTAGTTTCTGAGCCTATTCATTACAAACAAACAAACAAACAAACATACAAACAAACAAAGTTTTCCTCTTTATAATATTAGTGTAGAAAAGGAGAAGCTGACTGACAGACTGATAGTTATTACAGATCCTAAATTATTAGAGTTAGAAACTTGAAATTTTTCACAGCGGTTCCTTTTATAACGAAGGGGAGCACTAAGAAAGACATGCACACGTACTATTGCGTCTATGTTCCATAATAGGGTAGGAAGAGCACACGAAACGTGACGTTGACAAAACCATTATAATGACTATTTCACGCTATGTACCTAACTTCTAGCATAATTTTAGGTTTGAAAACAGATGGGAGAGGGTGTAAAAGTGATAGGTTTCTAGCCGGTCGCCTAAAGCATCATCATCATCATCATCATTATCAGCCGATAGACGTCCACTGCTGGACATAGGCCTCCCCCAAGGATCTCCACAATGACCGGTCCTGCGCTGCCCACATCCAACGGCTTCCCGCGACTTGCACCAAGTCATCGGTCCACCTTGCGGGGGGCCTACCCACGCTGCGCCGGCCGGTAGGTACAGTCGACCAAGAAATTGGTCTACCCTCTCAAGATCGATATTCATTTGAACCTCATGAAACAACAAGGTTGATTTTCCATTGCCGTAATATTATGACAGTGACAATGTCAACCTTGTGATAATTTTGATCTCAGAGAAACTTTTGTAAAAAGTGGTAGACCACTTTCTTGGTCGACCGTACGTGGACCTTTCCGCCCCAACGACCGTCAGATCTACGAGTTATGTGGGTCCACGTCTCTGCACGCCTAAAGCATACCTAAACCTATTTCCTTAGTCGCCTCTTGCGAAATCCACGGAAGAAACGGAGAGGTATCGTTCTAAACCCGACGCCAAACGGGTTAATTATTTACAAGTAAGAATGCAGATTAAATAGTTTTTTTTTAAAAAGACATTGTCTCCCTTCAGCAAAATGTTCCATCTACAATATACATACACATACCTACATGTCCTCACGCCTGTATTCCCAAGAGGGGTAGGCAGAGCACATGAATTCAAAAATCCAGTGCCACGTTTAGCAATTTCAGAGTAACC